>CAJNRD030001119.1:16462300-16572506 GCA_905319865.3 Cotesia congregata | reverse complement strand
TCGATCTTTAGCGAAGATGGAATGCTCCATTTCGACTTGAATTAGTTTAAAACTAGTCGAAAAATAGTGATCGCATTGGTGATAAAACATTTCTCAAACAATATTATTTTAAATATTGAATTTCCGTAAAATTGAAAATCGTAAATGTTGCCGTTTTAGAATCTAGATAAGCAATTTTAGCTGATCCTTAGCCTAGCATTACGTAAAATGAGCCGATTCAAAATTTTCAAATAATTAAAAATTCCGATTCAAATAATCATTTGTCGTGTTCGGCTTACAAAACCTACCCCGAGGCAGTGAATACAAAATCATTTGATTGGACCTCAAATTAAATTTTTAAATCTTGAAAACTTCAGATCCAGTCTGCTGCTATTCGTTTGTTTTACCCCGAGGTAGGTTTAATAAGCCGAATACGATAATTAATATATTTACTTTCAATTGCATATTGTATTAACCTGATATTAACCTACAACAACTGTCAACTTGCGGAGGTTTTATCGTAAATTTTATATTTTATTTATAATTGATATAAATATAAATTTATATCAATTGATATTTATTTCAAAATTGAGAAAATTACTCAATGAATAAAAATCAATCTGTAGATGTGTCATGCATACTCTAAGTAATATGAGAAATACATTCATGTACTCTTATTCACTAATCTATTTATTTTATAATCGTTCGTAAGGAGTAAACTCTAGTCGTGTGTCGGAGCTGACACACACTTTTTTTTTATTAAATTTACCTTTATAAATGGTTTTGGTTTTCCTTTGGATATCACGTAATTTTGATGAACACGATTGTAGCTAGAATAATAAAAAATAATAATTAAAATATTCCTCAAATAATTAAAGCTGTATTATTTATAACTTTGTAAACAGTTAAAAATTTTGAAATTCTCAGTAATAATGCAAGCTAGTAATAAAAGCAAATATCATAGCGATATTACAAAGAACTGCATTTGAAAATCAACAAGTCATTCAAAAAATTAGTTATACCTGTTGCTTAATGCGCTTTGTTTTTTTTTAACAAGTTCTAAATTAATAGCTTTAGAAGTCACTTCTGCCTTGTCTGCGATATTAAGCTTTTGACCTTTTTTTAATTTGAGCAACCTCACACGAAGTTTCCGACACTCAGAACATCGTGGTGTTGCTTGGCTTCGTTTATAAATATCGCTCACATCACCGTGACATTTTAATGAAAAACTGTAATAAAAAAATTGAAGAATAATTAGTTGATAATTTTCACTTTCCACTCTTTTAGTATTCAGCTCTAAAAAAAAAATATAAAAACTATTCAAATAAAAAGAATACTTTTTTAAATCATATCCTGTCCCAGTGCATAACGTTTTTAACTCCATACTCTTTATAAAGTTAATTAAATCATTGACAGATTTTATTTGTAAGTCAATTTTCTTTTATAATGCTCTGAATATGTTACTTATAACAAAAAAGTTAATTATAAAAGAAAGTGACAAACTGTTTCTTTAAATAAATCATAAAATTATACTTATTCTTACCAAGACAGACTGATCATCATTTATTATTAGTCTTACTCGCTCATTTAATTTGACACGATCTAATTGAATGGCGATCAATTGATTAATGCCAGGAACAAAGGTCCAAGCAATTGGAAATTGTTCGTTCAATGTAATGATAATACTCAGAACTTCTGCATCATTACTAAGGTTCATCTAGAATAATAAAATCGCATGTGATTTTTTTGTGCTAATACTAAAATTTTATGATAAAAAAAAACTTACGTGACGGTTACAATCTATCTCATGCTCAAACTTTTTCTGACGCTTCATTGTTACATTATCGTCAGGATATCTCAATCTTCTCTTTACAGCTAATCTAACCTGATCATTGTCATTACTTAATAGTTTTGCTTGCCTTGTGGTTTCTATACTCATTTCATCGTTAGTAAACTGTAATTCAAATTCTTGTTGCTGCTGCTTCTGTTCATGCTCTCCTAGTATCTTAGTATTTTTTAACAAGCCATTTAAAGATTTTTCCGGGTGTTTTCCGATTACTTGTTGTTGCTGTGGCTGTTGCTCCTGTTGATGCTGCACTTGTTTCATGTCCATGTTCTACAAGTAATTCACAATTTTTTGACAAGTCATTCGAAGATTTTTCCGAAATGAGATGCACAATTGTTTGCTGCGGTTGCTGTTGCTGCTGATCTTCTTGACATTGTAATTCAAAATCAGCAGATATGTCAATTAAATCAACTTGTTTTCCGCAGTCTTCAACCATCGGAAATCGTGTCTCATTTGCTATCAAAGGTACTGATCCTAGGGTGAGTGTCATTCGACCTTTACTGAGCAGATTTATTTCTCCATTTGGTAAATTTGTGATATAACAATCTCGAATTTCATTATTTTGAAAATGTAAGTCGCAAACATACTGTTGAGCACTTAATTCTGTGGATAAAGAGTCTATCTATTTTTTACGCTTTGTTGGACTCTGCTCAAAATAACACAATAAAAAAAAATTTTTTTTTAATAACTTTAACATGAACCACTATGTTGTAAAAATAAATGATACTGAGTTAACAGACATCTGTTAATTTTTTTGGAGTTTTAAAATATTTCAACTATCATGAAAAAAATTTAATAAAAAGAATTACACGGGTAGAAATTGAAGAAACAAAAATTTTAAGTGAGATTTTGAAAAATAGTTTTTTTTATCGCAGTTAATTTGCTATGAAAACTAAAAATTGTCAGATGTCTACTGATTTCAGTATTGTACAAATAAGTCCATTTACTCATGAAATATCATTGTATGTATAAATTATCATCATAATGTTAATCATATTCTGAAAAATTCTCCAAATTCTCTGCTAATTCATCATTAAATATTTAAACTTACCTTGGACACTTTGAAAAATGTTGGTTTTCTTAAATTCAATTCACGTCTTTGTTTCATATCAGCTGCACTCCCACTATTGCAATTTTTAACCGCACAAACTCTACCCATTTTTGATTTTTCAAAATTTTTATTTTCTCAATTTTTAGCATTTACCAATATTTATTATTTTAATACAAATTAAAGGTTAGTATTTACTAGCTTACTTCACATATATTTATGATGCTATTTCCAGAGCGGTCCACAAAGAACATGAGTGACACCAGTGGTAGAAAAAAAAGCTTAATACCCACAATTTTAGTGGGCAAACTTTGGCAATTGACCCGTTAGAGCTCGTGCTCCTTATGTAGTCTCCATGACAGTAACGTTGAAAAATCTTAACCTATAACCTTCCCTGTGGAAAAAGCCTGATAGAAAATATTAAGTTCCCATAAGAATCCTGATACGTCTATGTGGACCAAAAAATGCTCCGATATAAATGCTATCATAACTTATCCGTTGTTACCAAAAATTAAAATCTATCCGTGTTTTCCTTATCGTAATTCATAGGATTGTATCATTGTTTTTAATTGATTGGGCTTTACTCGGGTAATCGGTTAGATTATTCATAGGGTTAAATACATCCCGATCGAAACAGTAATTTCATAAGCATATACAGTTGCTCGAAGCTATACTTTTTCGTCTGCAAATGCATTTAGGTCGTACAAGCTATATATGTATCAGATTTTCCAACTTATAGTTGAATTAGTATTACACAGGATGGTCTGCTCAATTTTTCTATCAGAAATTAACAGTAATTGCTCATTTAATTTTTCTCATCTCTATCGTTAATAATAATATATTTACAATACAGAAATTAGATTATGTTATATTTATTCATGAGGAAATGCTGTTTCAAAAACACATTAAATTCCAATAACTGAATCTGACATTCCATTAAATTAACCGTAATTGAAACTATAAGCAATTGTAGTTTTTTTTTGTATGAATTACCAAGAGCATATTGTTTTGATATTCATATAAGCCGGTATGAGGAATTCCTTCATGGTAAAGATGAATTCCCATAGGATATCACGACAATATTTCTTTGATTTTCTATATGTTATACACCCATATAAATCTTCACATAATAAGAAACAATTTTTATCAGAAATTTTTTTTTGAGTACCGATTGAGTCAGATATTCATTACAAAATGCAAGTCAATTATTTATTTCAGTTTTTTAAGTTTAAACAAATTTAATTTCAGTTTCACCTGTAAAATCCAAAATGTCTCATTTGCAGTTACTAATTTTTATGATTAAAAGGATCGTATACGAATTTACTGTTTTAACCCTACAATCAAATAAATCTCATTAAAAAAAAATTATTAACAATCTTTATTATCCCTGATAAAAAAAAAGTATTGAGACAAAGAAAAAATTATTGAAAAGTATTGGATTGACTAGAAAACCAATACTTTTCAATACTTTTTTCTTTGTCTGAATACTTTTTTTTTTATCAGGGATAATAAAGATTGTTAATAATTTTTTTTTAATGAGATTTATTTGATTGTAGGGTTAAAACAGTAAATTCGTATACGATCCTTTTAATCATAAAAATTAGTAACTGCAAATGAGACATTTTGGATTTTACAGGTGAAACTGAAATTAAATTTGTTTAAACTTAAAAAACTGAAATAAATAATTGACTTGCATTTTGTAATGAATATCTGACTCAATCGGTACTCAAAAAAATATGTATGTGTATCAGAGTACACAGGTAAGAAGTAAAACTTCTTTATGACACATCATTTTTCTACTATTTATAACTTCATAGAAATTGGGTAGATAAAGCTTAAGAAAAAAAAATTTTTCCATATTAAATTAAAGATATTTCAATATTATAATAACCATGCATACAGATAATAAGAGTAATTCATTTTATCATTGCACTTATGATAATTATTGTATTTCATCGCATTATAATTAACATTGTTGTCATTATTTAGACTATGCCATTATTTAATCTAAAAATTATTTAATCAGTTTATAAAAATTATATAAAAAACATTAATATTCAAATCTTATGTCATAACATAGTAAAAATAATTAAAAGCAGATATTTAATAACTTACACACTGTTTGATTTTTAAATTATTATTTAATTTGTTGTTTTAATTGTTTTTAGAATTAATAATAATTACTAAATTAATTCTTTACGTCGCTATACGAAGCTTCGATAGAAACAAACAACATGGCGCGTAACCGAAAATCGTGACGATTTTTTTTATATTGCTATAAAATTTCTCTCATACGTCGATAAAGAAGTTTTACTTCAATAATAAAGAAACAATTATTAGTATAATAATTAACTAGTAAACGAATACACAACCAATAGGGCGTATATTCTTTCTCGATATCCCGTATTCTCTCTCTCTCTCTTGTTCAATCTTTCTCACTATAGCTCTCTCCCACCTCACACACCATAGCACTATGCGTGAAAACTTCTTTATCGACGTATGAGAGAAATTTTATAGCAATATATAAAAAATCGTCACGATTTTCGGTTACGCGCCATGTTGTTTGTTTCTATCGAAGCTTCGTATAGCGACGTAAAGAATTAATTTAGTAATTATTATTAATTCTAAAAACAATTAAAACAACAAATTAAATAATAATTTAAAAATCAAACTGTGTGTAAGTTATTAAATATCTGCTTTTAATTATTTTTACTATGTTATGACATAAGATTTGAATATTAATGTTTTTTATATAATTTTTATAAACTGATTAAATAATTTTTAGATTAAATAATGGCATAGTCTAAATAATGACAACAATGTTAATTATAATGCGATGAAATACAATAATTATCATAAGTGCAATGATAAAATGAATTACTCTTATTATCTGTATGCATGGTTATTATAATATTGAAATATCTTTAATTTAATATGGAAAAATTTTTTTTTCTTAAGCTTTATCTACCCAATTTCTATGAAGTTATAAATAGTAGAAAAATGATGTGTCATAAAGAAGTTTTACTTCTTACCTGTGTACTCTGATACACATACATATTTTTTTGAGTACCGATTGAGTCAGATATTCATTACAAAATGCAAGTCAATTATTTATTTCAGTTTTTTAAGTTTAAACAAATTTAATTTCAGTTTCACCTGTAAAATCCAAAATGTCTCATTTGCAGTTACTAATTTTTATGATTAAAAGGATCGTATACGAATTTACTGTTTTAACCCTACAATCAAATAAATCTCATTAAAAAAAAATTATTAACAATCTTTATTATCCCTGATAAAAAAAAGTATTCAGACAAAGAAAAAAGTATTGAAAAGTATTGGTTTTCTAGTCAATCCAATACTTTTCAATAATTTTTTCTTTGTCTCAATACTTTTTTTTATTCAGGGATATTAATTATTTTTTTGATAGATATTTTAGACACAAAAAATAATTAGATATACTCTGAAATTGCTTTAAAAAATAAAAAATAATCGTTACTTTAAAGTAACTATAAGCTAAAAGAAATTACGTGTTTAATAATTTTATAATTTGAAATAAGAAGAATGACTGACAACATTTGGATTTCTTAAGAGAAAATAATATTTAATTTCTCATTTTTTTATTAAGTATGAATTTATGTAATTGTAATAGTTTTTTAAAATTATACAACTTTAATAAAATAATTATTTCTTACAAACAAAATAAACACCACAATCTTGAGTATTTTTAATAATAAAGAAGAGTAAGAGTTGTCTTTCTCACTCACCTAGTAGAATAAAGGGGTACGAGATGGAGAAAAAGCTTCCACTGAAAAGTAGGGGAAGTCGAATCTGAAGTGTTTGAAAGTATAAGAGTTCTATCGTAGACAGTCGAGTCGCGTTATAAGATCGCTCATTACAAGTCCGTAGATAGAAGTTTCCCATACTCCCTCCACACGTCTCTATACTCTTCATTGGCCAAGAGATCGAACTCTTAACGAGATTCGGCGGTACATAACTAAAGCCCGCCAAAGTGCTGTAGAAGCCGGTAGTTACGTTGGCTGTCGTTTCAGTTATTTCTTACCCGTTCATAGTGAATTAACCGCGGTGTTAAATTGATAAATTAAAAAATTATTTAAATAATTAAATATTTAATATAATTTCAAGTAATCCATTATCACCAACATACACGTAAGTACTGAATATTATTATTAAGTTTTGGAAGAATAATTATTTTTTGAACAATGAAAATATGTTTTAATTTTTATGTGTTGTAAAAATTACCGAATAACTGTTTCAATGTGCGTGAATATTTAACAGAGTTTTTGTTTCATTTGCTTATGATTAACGTAATAATAACATTACTTAATAGTATTGCAATTTTAAAATAAAGTTTGTTAATGTAGTGATATATTAATTCGAACAAGTGCCGTGCATAATATGATTGTATTAGTATTTTCAGTTTAACAGGTAGAATCTAGTAGGTACTATTGAAAAGTTAGCAATTGTATGTTAAAATTTTCTCATTAAACGATTGATAACTATTAGGTTATAAAAGATTTTATGTGGATTTCCAGCTTAACTATTAATATCTAATGCGTTGAATTAAAAAAGTTTTGTTTTTTATTTCTAAATTCTAGTATTGCACTGTTTGCTGATTGACAACTTTTCAAATATTGCTTGACATTATGAGTGTTTTAAAACAGTAGACAGTACAGTGTTTATTTTTTTTAATAACAATAAAATTTATAATTTTAACTTGCTTTGTAAAAAATTACCAAGTAATTTTTAAAATGTGTTTCAATATTTGAGAGATTATTTGATTAAATATTGAGTTTAAAATTTAATTATTTACTAAAGTGTTATGAGATTTTATAAAAAAAATTATAATCGTCATAATAAATTGGTTCGAACAAGTGCCGTAATTGATATGATTGTATTTCAGTATTTGCATTATTTGCTGATTGACAACTTTTCAAATATTGCTTGATATTACGAGACACGATACATAAATGTTTTTGAATCAGTGTCGTAATTGATAGAATTACATTGGAAACTTCTGTTTTATAAGTAGAATCCAATAGATTTCATAAATATATTGTTAGCTATGTGTTAAACTTTTTTATCTGCTTTTCTCCATACTATATAATCTTTCTGCGATCGACTAATTACTATAACTTTAGTGTATTTTTTAATCGTGCCTATAAAATCAACTTCAATCTTGGTTTTGTCGATTTATTGTTAAAAATAGAAAAAAATCATTTAGATTTGTAATAAAGCTTAAAAGGATTTTTTTTTTATTTTTGATTGTTGAATAAATTAACATGTGCTCGAACAATCTATGATTGTAGCTGGTATACAAAATTTGACTAACTCTATTATTTGCTTTATCGATTACATTTACTTGTTTTAAAGTAACATTTCTATACTTTATTTTCAAATCACTTACGATTTAAAGTGCAAAATACAAAATTCATTTTCTAAGGGATTCTTGTTTTAAACATTTTTGTATTAATTGAACTTTATTTACATATCTCAACAGTTGAATTTTAGTCTCCTGGAATTTAATAAATTTGAAATCTCAGAGATACAATTCAATACTCGGCAATTATTAACAATTATAAACATAGGAACTTTCATCAATTGTTTTTATTAATAAAAGTAGGGTTACGAAGCCGGATTTTTTGTTCAGAGACGTAAAAAGATTTAAAAGACGTGACATACACCGTTAACAAAACTAGTATCTACTTACTTTAGGTATTTGTTTGATGTTGGATTAGAATAAATTTGATAAATATAGATATCCAATTTAGTATGCACGCTCTGATTTTAGAAAAGTATGTACTATGTACTTAATTAAATCTATTTATCATATTCTAGTGACCTACGGATAATCACCATATTTGCTTATATCAAGTTAGTAGATGAAGACAAATATGATACTATACCATTTACATGGGTAAAAAATTATGATCAATTAAAGCTACCTGTAAATAGAAACAAACAACACTATATCTTATATGAAAATCAACCACCAAAAAAAGCTTTGCTGCTATTCGTTGAAGGTACGTATTCTATCGAATTTAATGTGTCCCTTTTAAACTCTTAAGAAAATGTATTGAACACTTCAAAATTATAAACAAAATTTGTCCTAATTTTAATATAAATGAAACCAAATGATTTTAATAACTGTAGAAATGTAAAGTTTCAAAGGATTTTTTTTTCAAACTTAGTTAATTTGTCTGTACGAATGCATAACAGTATTTTACACTATTATCCACTCAAAGAAATTAAAATATTTTGTAATGTGGTTCTTATTACCACTGTTATCTTTATAATTTGGCATAATGTATGATATTTTCTATCGTGTAATGTGATGGATGTGCTTATAATATTTATTATTTTCTCAGATATAATTGATGTACTTGAAAAACAAATAAAATCAAAAAGAATCACAGTTCCACCCCCTCGCAATCAAGAAACAGCCACTGAATTAAGTGAGACTGAACTTGATGAAAGCAGTGCAAAAAATAAAAAAACTTCAAATGTTGACATAAATCCTGTTGTCAACCAACAATTAGAACAGTTGAAGGCTAAATTGGCGGTAAGTTTTTTTAAGGCATTATTATTTTAAATTAATTCTTAGATTTTCATAAATCTTTAATAAAAATTATTAAATAAACCTAGCTATTGGAATTGTCTATCATAAAAAAACTGTCATTTAAATTAGAACTATAAAACTATAAATTTTAATCATGCACTACATTAGCGTGCTTCAATCCCCAATAACAAGGAATCAATAATCAGTTTCCGATAATATTAACACTAAAAAACTTGTCACTTATTGTAGATTTGAAATTCAAATCTTTCAATTGAAGAAATTTTTCTATACATTACTATAGTATTTAAAAAAAAAAAAATTAGTCATAGGTTAGCATTGAAATATAATGTTAATTTTGGAATTAAAAGTAAAGTATTTGATAAAATAACTCTTACGAACTTATATTCTTATTTCTTCTTTTCTTTCATTTGATTTTTAGGTGTCTTTTACGCGGTTTTCAATTTTAATTTTTTACAAAATAGATTAGTAAAAGAGATCAGTTATTGAAATGACTTTTTTATACTTGTTTTTCGTTTATTATGTATGTATCATCATTAGTTATAATTAGTCTTGGACTATTATATTTTGAGAAAATAATATATTATTATTATATTGGTAATATGCTCATAAATTGATACTTTGAACTACAGTTTAGCGATTCAATTTATTTCAATAGTATCGTATGAATCAATAAAATTAAAAAATGTATTTTTTAATTTTTTAACTTCTGAATTAACTCGCCGATAGTAAAGCTACTTTTGAAAATTACCGTTTTCTTACTATCTCTAATTTTTTAAGCATAATTATTCAAGATTTCACATTTAATCAATCTTTATAAATGCAGTTCGATTCTTCATTATCGATAGAGATGAAACATCAAAAGAGCCGACGGATAAATAAACAATATTTATTTAAAAATTATAATCCTTATAAAGTTAGTAGAGCAACTCGATCCCGACATAAAAATAAAATAAAACAGCTGTATCAAAAAAATTTATTCTCAGGAGGTAACGTATACATGCATATGCCAGAATATTCCAGAATATTCTGGAAAAAAAAATCTATATTCATTATTTTTTTGAAATGGTAAAACCTAAGTTCTCTTTGATCAATTTACAGTAAACAGTCCTCAAAACATATTTGATGCTAATACAGATTTTCCAATAACTGAGCCATTAGTTTCTAATACGACAAAATTGCTTCAGTCATCCATTAGCTCTACTTCTGTAGTGTCATTAGAACAACACCAACATCCTGTGGAAGAAAATTCCACCATGGACTTCAGTACTAGCTTAGTAGACTCGCATTGTATTTCTATAGAAACTCTGATAGATTGTTCGGATCCTCATCAACAACAATCTACTCACAATCAATGTGACGTATCATCAAGATATTTAGAAAACGGCAATACTTTAGATGATAAACTAAGTTCTGAAAGTAACTTCTCAAATGATAAGCCGTATTCTGATAGCGACAGCGACTCAGATAGTGAAGTAACTTCTAATAGCGACAGTGACTCAGATAATGAAGAAACTTCTGATAGTGAAAGTGAAGTAGATTCAGAGCAAGTTTCAGAATATGAGCAAACTACCGAGTCGGATTCGGACAATTCATCGACCGATGACTCATTTCGTTTTAACTGTGATAAAATGAATGGTTCTACAATCATGTTTCCACAGTCAAGTAGTACTGTCTCAGATGTATTGCTAATGGTTACGACATTTTCAGTATCTAAACATTTGACAAGAAATGACCAAGATGACTTAATTAATTTAATAAAAGTTTTAGCTGGTCCAGCATTTGAATCTTGGAATGCTTCCCATTATTCACGGTCGAAAGCATATAATCCTCCAAGAAAGAAAATTCAATCAAATTTTTATTGCCAGACAGAAAAATGTCAACGCATTTTACATACAAGGAAACTATCGGATAAGGACAAAAAAATAAAAGTTCAATGTTCTGACTGTAAAGCAAAGTATAAACTATCATCTGCGAGTAAAAATCAATTTATCATTATTGATTTGAAATATCAATTGAAATTATTATTCAGAGATACGGAAGTAAAGAATGATTTATTAAATACAATGGAAAAATTGAGACAACCGCGAAATGATGGAGTTATACATGATATATATGACGGCCAACTGTATAAAGCTGTACAAAAACTTTCACCAGGCGCATTGACTTACAACGTCAACACAGACGGCGCACCACTTACAAAAAGCTCCAAACGAAGTATGTGGCTAATACAACTTCATATAAATGAATTATCACCAACATTGCGGTTTCGTAACGTTCTTATTGGTGGTTTATACATTACATCGGCTGAGCCATCTCCCGAATTTATGCAAACTTACATGTCAAAATTTCTTGAAAAAGCAAATAATATAATGGAAGCTGGTATAAATATAACTGATAATGAGGATCGAATAAGAAATTTAAAATTTTTCTGTCTTTTATTATGCGTAGATTCGGTTGCTAGACCAGTTATCCAAAACCGTTTCCAGTTCAACGGATATTCAGGTTGTAGTTGGTGTTATGCGACTGGAGTTTACGATAGTTCTGCTATGAGATACCCTATCACTCAACAAGTTCCATTGTTGCGAACAAATCAAAGTCATATCAAAGATGTAGAACAAGTGGAAAAATTGGGAAAGTCAATAAACGGCGTCAAAGATAATTGTGCAATGCTAGAATTGAAACATTTTGACTGCGTGTGGGGTTTTCCTTTAGATTACATGCACGGCATTTTATTAGGTGTATCGCGACATTTATGGGCATTGTGGATTAAACCAGGAACTCCATATTATTTAAATCCTCAACAACGAAAAAAGATCATGGCTCGTCAATTACACATTAAAAGACCTCAAGAAATTCATAGACTTGTGAGAACAGTAGATCAAACAGCAAAATGGAAAGCTTCAGAATGGGAATCGTGGCTATTATTTGATAGTGTACCGTGTCTAGTGGGTATTCTCGATGAAAAATGTTTTCAGTCGTACCTCCTATTAGTTTCAAGTATATATACGTTGATGACAGACAATATAAGTGAAGAAGATCTTTTACTATGTGAAATAAATATACTTCAGTTTGTACGTGATTGTCAACTAATTTACGGTGTTAACTCGATGACATTTAACTTACACTCATTGTTGCATGTTGTAGAATCAGTTAGGCAAAGTGGACCATTGTGGTCAAGTTCTGCTTTTCCTTTTGAAAGCATGATTTTCCTTATTAAACGTTACATAACAGGAGTTAGTGGTGTCTCAAATCAAATAGTTAATTCTATATTGAAAGAGAAAAATATTCGATGCAACATTGATTATAATACTGAATCTGTGAAATGCCGTAATTATTGTAAGGATTTGTTTAAGCCACGAAAACTGAAGAACTGTACACGAAGTGATGATCATGCTTTACTGATTGGCACTGAGAAATCACCGGACGATCAATTGATTCTATTGATGCAACAATATTTTGACAATACTCATTCAACTAAAGTTTATGATCGATGTATTTATAATAAAATGGTGCTTCGCAGCACAGCTTATACACGTCCTACAAAAACAAACGATACTGTAGTTCAGTTAGATACAAAAAAATTTATTCGGATTGATGGTTTTTTCTCTTTAAATAATACGTGTTATCTTTATGGCAATCAAATATTAACTGTTCAAACAGCTTTCCAATCAAATGTTCAATTATCTCATATCTTACAAGTAACAAGCATAAGACAAGAAATTTTGATCGCCAGTATTCAAAGTATACGAACAAAAGTTATTTTTTTTTCAACTGGTGAAAATGATTACATTTGCTTCTTCCCTAAAAATTTGGGGACATAATTATTCATTGTATTATATTAATATTAAGTGTTATAGTAATCTTCTTTCATGTAATTATTAGTCATTTTTCTCTATTAAAATTATGCTAAAAAATTCTGAAAATACATACATTATCTCATTACATTTTTCGCACAAAAACTAGTTTATTATAATAACAGAAATGGTTGAACCAATTAATACCAAATAAATATTTAAGTAATGTTAAAGCAGAGCAGTATAACTTATAAATTTCTATGAACTCACTATCTGTAACTTACTTTATAGCATTGACTATTACTGTAATTTTACTTTCATTGTTAATATTGCTTAATTAGAAAGTATGTCAAAAAAGTTTCTCAAAATTAAACTGTGTATATTAAATCATATTTTAATGAATATAAAAATTTTAGCAATACAACACGTTTAGATAAAATTTATTAATTGAATAAACAAAATTTGAATATTTCAATACTAACAGGCTATTAGCAATGAGAAAGAAGTTCATGACAATTTGGCAACCAAAGTTCATGACAGGAATGATAAAGAAAATTCAAAATTCATATTAAATCATAGTAAAGAAGATCATGAAAATGTTCTGAAAGAAGTGACTACTCCTCCAAAAACACTACATCCAGAAAAATCGGACCTACTTTCAATGAAGATTGAAAAAAAGTCGAAGGAAGTCAAAGTGAGTTGCATCCATTTTACTGTAGATTGTTTCATTTTTCTATATAAATTAAAAATTTCGCTTTTGTTATTTATTATGAGATCAAAATTTAAATATTCTTGCTTATAAAATTTATTAGACATATCTTGCATCTCACATATATGAAGTGTTTTTTTTTATTGTATATGTAAAAAATTTTGTTTACAATATCTAAATTCCGTTCAAATAGTCGGCGATAATTCATACTATTTTACAGAAAAGGAAGCGTGAGCCGGAATCATTGATGGAAACTATGCCCAACAAAAAATCTCGTAAGAATCGTAAAGACAAAAAATCTAAAGGGATGAAGGTAAAAATTTAAAACTAAATTATAAATTATAATATTATTTATTTTTAATAATAATAATTAAATACATTCAAAGATCAGAATTAAATAATTTAAAACGAATGTAATTGAAGGCAAAAATACAAAATTTCTAAGATCAGCTCTTAAACGATGCTCACTGATATAGAGTAAACTGCTAACTGAAATAGAGTAAATTTATTACAGTAATAAGTTATCTATTGCAGATGCGGGAAAAAAAAATTTTTTTGTACTTTTCTCATACGTAGTATAAAAATTGATCTATCACTGAAAATTATAATAAAGTATTTATCGAAGTGAGTGACTGTATAGATATATACTTTTTTTTCTTTTTCAGAAATCGACAGATTCTAAAAAACAGAGAAACTCTATCATAGAAGAAGCAACAAGCTATTTAAGTCATGATGGTGGCAGTAGACAGGTGCAAAATGTCAGTATAATTAAAAATAGCTCATATCAGACAATTTTGAAAATGTTTAAAGTATCTAATATCAATCTATAAATATTTCTAGAATGGATCTATGAAATCAACAGGAGCAGTAAAATTACAAGTTAAGAAAGACAATAAATCTATTACAGTAACAAAAAGCGACGCACATGATATTCTTCCAGATGGACTTCCAAATCAAGATATAGTCGAGGGAAATAAACAAAAAGAAATGATTTCAGAGGAACATGACAATGACCAACTATCTCGGGTAATATGATAAAAAATTATTTTAAATTGAAATATCCGTGAGCGGAACACTTTTCTCTATCTAAAAAATTATGCTAAAATCTCAGAAATTGTTATGATTTAGGTAAACAATATGTTGATATTGTACTATAAAAATTTTAAGAGTATTAGTGATATTCATTAAACCGTAGCGGTTTTTGTCTTCTGAATTTCATAGAAATGTAACTATTAAAATTATCTTTAACGCGGAACTTTTTACGGATTTTGTTACTTCTCAAGTAAATCTGGCATGTGAATTTAAGAAATACCATAAGTTCAAAAATTTACTTATGTATGTATTTATAGATAACTGAAAACCCTGAAAACGTAACTGAAATTTGTATACATACATAAATTTCTGTGAAGTTTTTCCGAAAGCACTTGTAATAAGTTTTAATTTACATTACTTTTTTCATTTACATTACTCAAATTGCGATTTTAATAAAAAATTCTTTATTAAGCTTTAAATTCTATGAAATTTTGCCATTCCATTCATTTTCACAATTTTACGAGTTGTTAGTCGAACTTTGAAATGTCCTTCAATTCGTTCAACATAAGACTTTTTTTTCTTAAAAAACATTAGATTCTTATTAATCAAATCTTTGAGTTTAAAAACGCCTCTAAGTTGACGAAAATTAGGAAATAAATTAAAAATAATAATGTTGGCCTGTCGAAATAAAAAAGGATGAAAAATTTTATCAATATTTGATAGAATTTGCATTATTTGTGCTTAATGCAAATTTTCAAATTTTAAGATAAAATCTTAACATATTTTCTTAACATTTATCTATTATCTTAACATATTTTCAGACAAAAATAAGTGGATCTCAAGAAGTTAATCCAACGGTATCAAAAATTACTGAAACTCCCGAATTTCTTGAGCAAATTACCTTGATTGAAGACTCGACCGCAACTACCCTGAATGCCAACAATACTTCTCTCGAAAGTGGATCAACAAAAACTGTCTTGGAAGAAAGTGCCGCTGAGCAAGATGACGTATGTATACAATGATTAATTTATCATGATAATATGATAATAACGTAATAACTTTTAATAAAAATTAATATTTTTCAAGTGTAGAGAATATATTAAGCTTCATATTTTATCGATAAAAAAATAAGTGGATATCGTACATAAGTACACAAAAAAAAATGTTCTTGAACGAAGTATATAATTTTGAAGAACTGAATATTCTTGATTTGAGTAGACAAAATTTTTGATTTAAGGAAATTTTTCTTGAGTTAAAGAAATTTTACTTGATTAAAGAATTTTTTGTGTTGATTCAAGACAATTACCCTCTTCAAAATTATATTCTTGGTTCAAGAATTTTTCTCTTGAATCAAGTAAATTTTTTTTCAGTGTAGTAACTATAAAGTATTCAAAATATTTTATTATTCTTTCGAGTGCTTAACTTCTTTTATATCTTGCAAATGTGAAATATATGAAACGAACTTCAATAAAACATAAAAATTTTTTACAATAATTAAATAAAAATTTGAATTTTTACCGTTTTACTAGCTACTCAAAAAAATGGTAAAAATTGTTGCCGGCTTTTTTGTGATATTTTTCCCCTTTGGTATGCGAAAATACAATATAACTAATGAAGCTGTTAATTGGAAATCACATCATCAATTTTTCAGTTTTTAACTGTTCCATCAGTTATGAAAATTTGAAGCTTTCTCATAACTAATAGAAATCAAACTGTGAATTTTAGAACTCTATTTAACTAAATAATTTATTATAAAATATTAAGCTTAAATAATCAAACGCTAATAAATTGTTACCTATCATTCAAAGACTGTATAACAAATGAATTCTAACAAAGCGAATAATATAGTTATTTTATCATTTTATTTATGTAAAAGCCAGTGTATTTCTTTCGAATTTTTTATTTACCATATTACTTACAGATTTCCTGTGAACCTTTTCGTTCTTTTCATCAGCTTGTGAATGAGTCTTTGAAGAAGAAAAAAAAAAGTAAGCTTTCAGATAAAAAGTCGAAACGTAGCAAAAGTTCGAAGGTGCGTAATTAAAGTAATAAAACTATTAAAATCAAATGAATCAGTTTTTCAAATATTAATAATTTATTTCGCTTTAATATAACATACTTTACTGTCTTACAGAAGAGTAAAATCAAAAATCAAAGAAATGAATCGGAAAATGGCGTTATGGACAAAGTAAGACAGGAAATAAATGACATTAAAAAAATTCAAGAGGCTTTTCAGCAAGTAGTCACCGCAGCTTTGCAGACAATTTTGTCAAATTGGCAGCAGATTCAAAGTAATATTATATGTATTATAAATTCCATTTCCATTTAAATTCATTATTACTATATCAGTAATACAAGAAGCTCGTGCAAAAATCGGTTAAAAAACTCTACAATTTAATATAAGTAATAAAACTAAAATAACACAGACCAATATTCGTAAACTGTCATAGATTCTATTCTCGTAATTTTTTTGAGATTATTTCTGCAAGTAATACATCGAAATAGTTCGTACTTTCTTCAAGTTAAAATATACGTTATATATACTAGCTTATGTATAATTTCTCTTAATAATACCTTCGCACCATCATTGAATCTTTAAATATCACTTGTTAGCCAACATAACTAATACGATTTGAAAGGAAAAATCGACATTTCATGTAACATGAATCAATTTACATTTTGCGATCGACAATAATGCATACTTTATTTAGAACTGATATGGATTAATTCATATCTATGATTATTTTCAGGTACACGCGTAACAGTACCGACAGCAGTTCAAGCAATAGATTTCGAAAATATAAAAGTGCCTCCGCCAGTTGGTTTTATACGGACAGACACCGAAATGGTAAATTTTTATTTAAACTAAAAAATTTGAATCTAATTATTTGATTATAGGTTAAGAATTTATTAAGAAACATTAATTTTTATGTTACTGTAGAAAAAATTGAATCGTTGCGTTTACTGATGAAAAGTATCATAAATAATATTTATTTTTCAATTTTTTTTTGTCGATTGCATGAAAAGCTATCTCAAGTTTACTTATCAAACTTTAAAAGAGACTTATAATTTGATAAATGAGCAGCGATTAAATATTCTATAGAAATTTTTTTCAAGTGTTAACTTTGAGTGTTTATTTACTTCTAATAATTATTTTTCAATTACTCGATACATGAAAATATATGCTGCGATGAAAATAAAAATGCGCAAAAAAATTAATTGACCCAAGTCGGAAAAATGCTCTATCAAACATCTGATTCAACAATAAATTCAAGAGAAAAGATCTAACCACTAGAGTACAGCTTGCAATTAACAGCTTGTCTCTTATACTTTTTATTAATTGCTGTAATCGAAATATTTGTAGATTCATTGCGGTCAAAATATCTGGATTACTGTTCAAGATTATAATAATGCAAAAGCTGCAGCTGGGACTGATGCTATTTTTGTAAAAAATATAGCAGTAAATATATTTACTCGAGACGTATTAAAGACTAGTAGTATAACAGGTAAAAGAAGCAACAGAACCAAAGGACCTGCCAAACCAAAACTAGATCCTATCAAAATGCTTGCTGTTAGAGGTAAATTAATTTTATTTTTAATTAAAAAATTAATTTTGTTGAGGGTAATTAAATTTTTTTACAGGTATTTACAGACATTATCTAAAGGAACACAGGCAATTGTCAGAAAAACATATTAATAAAAAAATTGACGACTATGTGGAATATATTCGGGGAAAAATTTCAGATCTAGAAAGACCAAAAAAAATACCACTTACAAGTAAGAATTATTTAAAGTTATCAATGTTATTTGTATATTGATATTGAGATAAAATCCACTTAATTAAATGAACATTCATAAACAATATTTAATCCTAGTTGTCTCGATGAAAATTATTTCGGTGTGATAGTTGGTCAAGACGATAAAGAAATTGATATCTCTGACTTACGACAAAAAGCGATTGATAACATAGAAGTTAATGCAAAATATGATAAGTTTAGATTTGATAAGAATAAATCAAAGATAGTTCCATTCAAAGTAGGTTTTGTATTAACTAAAAATGAAGAAAGAAACCAGACAAAGCTTAATCCGAAGTTCAGAGGTCCATTTGTGGTGATTGAAATTCTCGGTGGTAATCGTTATACTTTAAAGTCTTTAACGGGTAATAGAACCTATGAATATTGTCATAAAAACTTTAGATAAATGCCTGAATTCCATATTCCTATTGAATTAGATTTATTAGATGAGCATGAAGTTTCTCAGAAGGACTCTGAGACAGAGTCAGAAACCACCGGGTGAAGACTAGGCACTAATGGTAATTGTTGAAAGTTGCACCACTTGCATCAGGTTGTAGGTCATAATGGGAAATCAAGGTTGGTTTGGCCAGAGTATGATGGGCGGTTGATGATGTGGTGGCAATAAGAAAAGATTTTTCTGGAGGTCGCACCACTTGCTCCAAGCTGTAGGTCGTACAAGCAAATCTAGAGTGATTTAGCTAGGGTACGATAGGCCAGTTGGTGAAGTGGCGGGACCAAAGAAGTATATTGGCCGCACTACTTGCGCCAGTCTGTAGTCGCAACTGCAAAACTCGGGGTAGTTTGAATCAATTTTGCTTGTCAAAATTGTCAGGGCGCGAAGACCAGCTGGTGAAGTGGCGGGGGTCAAAGATGAAGTTGTTGGCCGCACTACTTGCGCCAGTCTGTAGTCGCAACTGCAAACTCGGAGTAGTTTGAATCAATCTTGTTTATCAAGATTGTCAGGGCGCGAAGGCCAGCTGGTGAGATGGCGGGGGCCAGAGATGGTTTTAAGCTGCACTACATGTGTCATATGTGTTTGACAATGTGGCGGGGGCTTGAGGTGTACATAGTTGGATTACTATGTGGGTACACAGTTTTTCTGTATGGAGTATACAGCTGCAGACCATTGTGAGTGCTAAGGGTCTATACCTGGGGTGGTGGTGAATATAGCTTGCATGTTATCGCTGGAATAGACAATCATAGAAATTTTGTAAAGACATCCTCAAGAAAACTAATTTTATTAGATTTAATAGTCGAAAGTTTTTGTCACTTAAATTAGCCTCTGAACAAGGAAAAGTTATTTCTTCAAAAAATATAACATGGCTTGTAGTAAAATATTTAGAGATGCACCCGAGGACGTGTAATCGTCAAGTTCATTCATTCAAAAGTTATTGCGGTTTGAAAATTCAAAAAATAGTGCTCTATGAAACTTCTATCAAAGTTTTGAGCTCAATGAGCTCAAAAACATAGAAAAGATATCTTTTTGAGCGCAGAGAGCTCAAAACAATACTCAGATTGTACTTTCGAGCTCGAAGAGCTCAAAAAAGCGGCCAGGTATTAACGACATTAGAACTTCAAATTTAAAAGGCAGTTTCAGGAAAAAAACCGAAAAAAGTAGTTTTCTCACATAACTGCGATATTTCTTTTCGGATCGTTATTGGTGCTCTACCGATCGATTGGAGCTCTACCGATCGATTCCAAAAACTTATAAGCTCTTAACATTCTGAAACCACGTCGATTGCCACCAAGCTGGTCAAAATCGGTTGATTCGTTCGAGAGATATCGTGAACGAAAGAAAACTGAAAAAAGTTTTTTTTCGGGATTACCCCGAAATTTTAGGGTTCGATCAATTAAAACCTGAAAATAACTTATGAGGATGATAAAACTGCGTCGAATAACGTCAACCACGTGAAAATTGGTAGATCCACTCAAAAGTTATTGCGGTTTGAAAATTCCAAAAATAGTGTTCTATGAAACTTCTATCAGACTTTTGAGCTGGGACAGCTCAAATGCATAGAAATAATATTTCTTTGAACTCAGCGAGCTCAAAATATCATATAAATTATATTTTGAGCTCAAAAATCTCAAAAATATCATAAGTACAATTTTAAGCGCCCATCAGGAATTGAATTAGCGGGAAGTTGCACGGATGGCCTTTAGGGTGAACCGTTTTTCTAATTTTTTTAAATAAATTTTTCAATTCTTAGTCAGATAAAATTTATTCCTGAGAATTAAGCTCTCTTCACTATGCAAAATCTACTGAATACAAACTAGAGTTTTTCGCTCGAAGAGCTCAAAAGCGTACAACAGTTCAATCATGGAGTTTTAAAGGCTCAAAAACGCCATTATATGTAAAATTTTGAGCGCCTTGCATTTGAAATTTGCGGGAAGTTGCAGGAATGACAAATCAGATAGCCTACTTTACAAATTTTTTCGAAATTAAAATTAAAAACTTCATTACCTGGTTATTTTCGATGCAAGTCTCAAGTCTTTTTCTGGCAGCATCCAAATGACTTCTATCATCAGAAACATCCGTACCAATCTCCGATTCACCGTCAACAGTGACCATATCATCGTCATCATCATCATCATTATAATCGCTATCGCTGTTATTTGCCAAACCAGGGTTATCTTCAATTTCAACCGTGAATTTTTCTTCATAGAAGCGCTTATAATCTTCAAACAGTTTTTTCTCAGTATGATCGACGTATCGATTCCACCGTTCGGGAGTGACTTGAGATAAGGCTTCTTCCCATATTTGCATAGCTTTCTTCTCACTGTAATCGCAGTCTGGTGCCACATGAGCATCATAATAACGCTTACAAAAGCCCCAAACGAGTTCGATTGGGTTATAGAAATAGCAGTATGGAGGTGTTTTGAGGACTTCATGGCCACTTTTATGGATTATTTCAGTGATTTCATGGCTAATTGGCTTTTTATAACTCTGACACAACGCGTATAGATCTTTAACTGTAGATCTGGCGTCGTGAGGAATTTTATTTTCCGTCAACCAATTGATGAGCGCCGGTTTCTTCCACGCACTTGTGGGTTGTTTTTCCGACTGAAAAAGTAAACTTAATTAATAACTTAAGTATTTACATAAGCTATAAACAATAGAACGAACAATAAACCAAACAAAAGAAACCAATGATGCAGTAAGTATATAAGGTTTGTGTAAGAAAAATCAAAAACAAAGTTCCCTGAATAAAAAAAAGTATTGAGACAAAGAAAAAAATATTGAAAAGTATTGAATTGACTAGAAAACCAATACTTTTGAAAACTTTCTTAGTCTCAAGGCTTTTTTTTAATCAGGGTTGTTAATTATGTAAGTAGTTGTTAACTAACAACCGTAATAATAGTTCCGTTAGGTAAAAATTAAAACAATTAGTGATTTTTGTATTCAAGGGTATATCCTAGTTTTCTTGATGATGAGTATAATATTTTTGATCATATTAGTAACCAAAAGTAATATACTAAGGCATAACTTTGGTAATACAGTCAAACCTGAGTAAGAGAGAACTGGGTAAGCGAGAAAACTCTATAAGTGAGAATAATTCTCAGGTCCCGTACTTTGACCTCTCAAAAACCTCTATAAGTGAGAAACAAAAACCTGCATAAGCGACAGTCGTTTTTCCCACTCTGACCTCTATAACTGAGAGCCTCTTTTGCATGTACCTCTATAAGCGACAATTTAACTTTTTTTTCAGGAACTTTGTGTGTTTTTGTTTTCTTATGGTTCGAAAAAATAATATTTAACTGTATTAACTTACTTGTCATGTTTATTACAGTTGATAAATATCATTTGCAACGATCAGTTCTCTTATAGCAACTTATAATGCCTAAACGAAAAATCAACGTGTTGTCGTTAAGTGATAAACTTAAAATTATAAATGCATTTGAATCGGGTAAATCAAGGTGTGTGTAAATACGGAGTGAATTTGGATTACCCGAATCAAGCTATTATAAAATTATAAAATTTAAAGGTTCAATAAAGTCCCAGTGCTCCGAGGGACACGGACTTCGCATGTTATTTGCTTTCTTTGTAAATGCACACTCTAATAATTACTTTGTATATCACTCTAATAAATTATTCTCTACCATGTTTACAACTAAATATTTTGAATATTATTGATAAACCTCTGTAAGTGAGACAAACTTCTCCTGTACCTCTATAAGCTAGAAACTCGCATTAGTGAGAAACCTCTATAAGCGAGAAAAAAATCACGGTCCCTTGAACTCTCTCTTAACCAGGTTTGACTGTACATGAAGTCTGTGACCCAACTACCTTTAAAGTCAAGAAGACAATGACGAGTGTGTATAAAAATGGTTTTCCTCGTGCATTAACAATCCCAATAAATAAAAAAAAAAAACACGAATAATATACTATTACATACCTAGGCCAGTAAAAAAAGAAAAGTCTCAGATCACTTGTTTGTCAACCTCGGCTCCGCTTCGGTCAACAATTACATGCGACCCGAAAAGTTTCTTATTTTACTGGCCTACATAAATAATATACTTATGAATAATTTTTGTAATATATGAATTGCACGACCCAATTATCTTCAAAGACAAGAATACATTGACAAGTGTGTATAAAAAGACAAACACGCATTGAATATATTACATTATTCTCACCATTCCATGGACAGTTTTTTGATGAGTATTGCAAAATTGTATTTTATTGCAATATTACACTGGATTTTATAGTGAACACATAAATCCATTGTGATTAAGATCACGTTGATTTCAGCATTTGTTCAGTATTACAGCATTGTATCAATGCTTACGTATTTGCTAAGCCTAAACTTTTAGAAAAATACATGATTACAAAATCTATATAAGAATAAGTAACTTAGGTAAAGTTATTATTATTATTAAAATCAAATATAGATACTGTGCTCGCAGCACATTGTTATGTTATTACTATATATCTACTATACTTTATAAACCCATTGTATTATTAAACGTTGCCATATGGCAATTAGCCTTGGCATAATAAATAAATAAATAAATAAATAAAAATAAATAAATAACTTACCTGTGTGGAGTGATAAGAAGCATTATCCATGACAATCACAGATGGCTCCTCTAAGTTTGGTAGCAATTTCTCAGTCAACCACTTCTTGAACATGTCCCCATTCATGTCCCCGTGGTAATCATCATATTCTTTGGGTTTCTTCTGAGTATTTACTACCAAAGAGGCTCCATTAACAAATCCACCTCTTCCCCCAGCGTGACAAACAATGTATCGTGGTCCAGTCGAAGCTTTTTTTACCGAGACGCTTCGGGTACTGGAATCCTGCCACTCGAAGGTTTTTCCAGTACCATTGCGGAAGATCCACGTCTCATCTTGGAAGATAAAGCGCCTTTTGCGGTCAAAGTAATACTTATATCTTCCAAGAAACTCAATCCGAGCAGCGATTATATGGGGTTGTTCAACCAAGTAGCGATTATTATTCCTTCTTATGTGACTGAACCCAATATCGTGCAATAATTTGCGCAATGTTGAGACCTTGCCATAAAAAGGAATATTATTTCCCCTGTAATCAAATCAGTGAAAATCTTATAAATGAACACAGTTAAGAGATGAAAATAATAAAAAGTGGTGCCACAACAAGAACTGAAAAAAGTACTATTTTGAGAATTTTAGATAATATGAAAATTAGAAAATTCTAGCAATAAAACTATAAGTATTAGTTCAGTGGGAAAGGAAAAACTGAATGAATGATTGATTAAAAATCATACCTTATTTGTTGAAGCAACTGCACGACTGTGATGGTCTTTCCTATGAAAGAAAATAAACAGTAATAGATATTTAAATTTAAAGCATAGAATTATGTGAGTTAGTAAATGAGAATTTTCATAGTAAAATTAAAAATGAAAGCCTGCCCACAGCTAAATATAGATTAAGCTTGCATTCACATTAAAAAGCATTATGCCCAAAAAATTTCTTCTAGCTTTCAATTTGATTTGCAAAGTATTTAAGGTGAATTTCTATAAAATTCTCGATAAATAAATAATAACAACTACAACAACGATATTAGTTAGGTAGTCATAACAAAAACTCCCAAGAAAAATTCAGAATGCATGAATCAGGCATGATCCAATGAATCTAGTATGATCATGCACGATCGTGTAAGGTCACATTCAATCGTATTCCTTGAAGCATGCGTCATTGCGCACGACCAGATATGTCTATGCGTGATCATGCAAAGCCAAATATGCGACCTTGGACGTCTGTTCACTGCAAGGACTAAAAGGTCGTTCAAGAACTTGCATGAAAGGGTATGGCCTTATGTGACTAGCAAAAAATGTGATTGATGAAACCTGAACATGCATCATTTATGTTTGGTCGAGCGTAATCACACATGATATCTTTTAACGCAGTGGAGATAATCATGGAGGATTGTACATAGCTTTGAACGTTTATACATGATTTAAGCTTGTCTCCTATGCTTCTCCACGGTTCAATCGTCCCCGGGATTGCTGGTTCAACTGACCCCATTTAACTTTATGACACTTAAAAGTAAATAATAAATAAATAAACTATTATATCACTATGAACCAAGTTGGGGATCGTTAAGTATATACAACTACTATAATTTCAACTTTATTAATTAATTCAAAAATTAAAATTTTATTAAACAATTTGTCAGCAGCCGAAAAAGTAGTTTACATACCTAAAAATATAAAAGTCTAAAATTTTCAAAATTTATTAATCATAATGATTTTAAATTTATATCATATCAGAGTTCAATATATTAGAATATAATTCTAAGAGCATGAAGCATTTTTTCAATATTGTCCATTTTTTAAGTCGAGTGGTTCAATTGCCCCGTGGTTCGATTAACCCCCTTCGCCCCTACTAACTTCCTCGATGTTCCTACCATTCCAATTCCACCGCACCCTTTTCTACCTGCCACCCCCTTTTCTACACCTCATAACTTTGATTTTCCCTACACTTACATCTAACCTATTTTTCTCTACAAATCTCTCCAGCGTCCTTATCATACTCCTCATTTCATCCTCCTCTTTAGCCAATAACACAACGTCATCCGCATAAGCTAAGGAGAGTTCCTTCTTTCCGCCCGATAATCCCACACTTCCCCACCTCCCTTTTTCCAGCTCCTCATTCAAATCAGCCAAGAAAAGCATGAAGAGAAGCGGACTTAGCGGGCAGCCCTCACCCCTATCATTGTCCAGAATCTTTTTGCTACCTCTTTCCCGACCCTCACTTTACCGCATGTTTCCCTTAACACTACCTCGCATCTCCTCACCAGACCTTCACTAACTCCTCTTCTCATCAGTGCCTTACTCAGCTCCACCACGTCTAACGAATCAAACGCCGCTTTAAAATCTCCGAATAGAGCCAACATTTTTCCTTTCTCCTTTCCTATTTCCCGGTTAATTAGATAATTTAAAGCATAGATATTATCTATGGTTCCTCGCACTGCCCTCAACCCAGCTTGTGACTCCGGTAATTACCCCTTACTTTCCACCTCCGCCTTTAACTTCCTTTCCAAGATTCCTACGTAGATCTTATACGCAGTCTACATTACCGTAATTATCCTTTGAATTATCCACCAAAGATCTCTCAACACCCCTTCAGCCCCGTACTTTCAAACTTCGTTTGGGATTCCATCCTCACATAATGCCTTACGAATCTTTAACTTACTTACAACCTCCCTAATTTCCCCAAAAGAAACCTCATCCTCCTCTGATAGTCCTGTCGTTCCTTCGCCTACCTCCGTTTCCTCCTCTCTCTTAAACCCCCCCCCCCTCCCTCCCATAATATCCCTAAAATGCGTGTCTCAGTCGAGCATTCCTATGTCCTTGTTTATACTTTCCTTCTTTTTTCTAGTCTGGTCGACCACCTTCCAGATTTGGGCTTCAGATTTTACGCCTTTCACCCACTCCTCCCATTTTCGACCCTCTCTTTTTTATCCTTGCAAAGTTTCCTATAACGCCTCTTTTTCTCTAGGTACCGCCTGTTCTCTTCTTTACCACCCTTAAAATTACTTGAAGCTTTCCTCAACTTGCTTTTCGCATCCCTGCATTATTCGTCCCACTATCCCGAAACGCCTCCCCTCTTTGCTCCTTCTTTCTCCGATTCTTTTATTGCCCCTTAAATTCTTCTTTTTAGATCTCCCCAGGCATCCTCCACTTCACTACCTGCTACTTCACCCTCCCCAATCTCTTTTTGGAACTTTTTAATACCTGACTCGTTCCAGCAACCTCTTCCTTGTACCTTACCCCGAATTTTCCTTGAGCCACCCCTTCGTTTTCCCGCAGCTTCTACCTCCACGATTACCGGAAGATGATCCGACTCTGTCTTTTCCTCTATCATTAGACCTCTGATCCTCTCTCTATCCCTTTCATCGATCATTGCCAAATCGATCACCGAGCACAACATTTATAACATTGTTCGATTCGAATTCATATAAGTATTGTATCCCTAGGTAACGGAAAAAGTTGTTGTGCATGACTACACTTGGCCAAACCCGATCATCAATGCTCGTAAAAAGCCAGATGCAGTCAAGTAGGTTCATGCTCTGTTATTCTGGCCGATCCCAAATGGTTATGCTTGATCAAGATAGAATCATGTATAGCCGTTCGAAGGTATTTACAGTTATGCAGAGAGTACCCGCTGTGTTGAATGATTTAATGTATGATCAAGCTCTGCCGAGCATAAATTATGCATGATCTGACTTGATTAAGCAAGATTCTTGTATGACCATGCAAGGCCATACTACTTTATACAGGCTGATGAACGACTTTTTAGTTCTCACAGTATACACAGTATACACAGTCATACAAGGTTAAGTATGGCTGTTTATGAATAATGCTTAGTCGTGTATAACCATGTATACTTAAAAGTGCATGATAGAGTATGGCCTTAAACAATCATACATGATCATATTAGTTTCCTGGCTGGTCAAGTATGATGCCGCGTACTACTTTTTTCCTGAGCAAGAAAAAACCGTTTTTAAATTAGTTATAAAAGTTATGCAAAATTTTACCATGTACCGGAAGTTTCTAATTTATTTTTTAGAAACCTGACAAACGATTGTACTTACAAGAATCGTTGTGGATCAGTGTCAAAAACGACATTGGCGGCAATGAAAAAAAAAAAAAAACAACATTTTTAAAAATATAGAAATTGAAGAATTTCGAAATTGAAAAATTAAAATTATGTATACTTGGCCCAATTTTTGTTATGTTATATTTCCAACGGTTCTTCTAAGATCTAGAAGCTCCTAAAAATAATTTTTTGTTTTTCCAAGTAATTAATTTTTCAACACTAACAGCCGGTTCTTACGATTACAGCTTTATATTTTCCACCTAAACAAAGAATAATTTGGAAAGAAACGCTCTGATACGTAATAGATTTTTTAACTATCTATTTCGTATCAGGGTTTTATTTCGAAATTCTCATTTGTTTACTTCTGAATTGAATATATTCTGATTTGTCATTTTATCTTTTTGTCGAATATATTTTTATTATTGCTTAAAATAACAAAAATAATTATTGGATGAACTTAAATTTACTTGCATTGTGTAAAAAATATTGTTTTAGTTATATCATTTATTATTTATAATAAATCAACCGCGAATGTTTGATTTCTGAGCAACACACAAAGGGTGCAAAGAATACGATTTCTGGCAAACGATAGTTAAGTAAATTTACCTCGCACTAGTATTGAAAAGTAACTATTTTCTTTCTTTCAATCTGTCTCTACATTCCTGCACAACTACTAAAATACGCTACATAAAATAAACAGTAATAAAAAGTTTTTGACTGTTTTCTCAAACAAAACTTCGCAATTGATATGACAAAAAATTTTGTTCGATACTTTATGCTCAAAGGTAGGGACTCTGACATACTTGAAGTCAAGGCACCAGTAGATTTTGAGAAATCTCAAAAAAACTTCAAAAAAAAATTTTTCCAAATGTAGTTTCTTTGGAATAACTTTTAAACAGCTTTACCGATCAATTCCAAAAACTAATCAGCTCTTAACATGAAAAAACGACATCGATCGCCGCTAGCCCGTTCGAAATCGGTTGATTCGTTCGTGAGTTATCGTTGTCGAAAAAAAACCGAAAACAATGTTTTTTCGGGATTTTATCGAAATTCCTACTTCGATCAATTGAAACTTGAACATTCTTTATGGGGCCTAAAAAACTGCGTCGAATGCCACCAACTGCATGAAAATCGGTTTATTCATTCAAAAGTTATTGCGGTTTGAAAATTTAAGAAATAGTGTTTTATTACACTTTTACCAGACTTTTGAGCTAGGAGAGCTAAAAATGACACAAAAATTAGATTTTAGAGCTCGAAGAGCTCAAAAACGTAGTGATTGCAATTTTGAGCGCTTAAGTATGAAATTAGCGAGAAGTTGCAGGGATGGCTTTTAGGGTCAACCGTTTTTCAAATTATTTATACATACTTTCGTCACACCAGTCGCATCTGCGCGAAAAAATATATCTAATTAGTTTCAGAGCAAAAAAGTGAGGAAAAAAAAATTTGTCCTTGATACTTTTATCGTATGTTTTTGATAAATTTCATAGAAATTTAATTATTAAATTTGTCCTCTTGATGAAACGTTTGAAAAAATTTGCTGTTTCCTTACTCAGTTCGTCGAGCTGGTTTAGAAAATACGTATGGTTTAAAAGTTTATTATATATGTATGTATATATTTATAAGATACTAGCAGTCCGCCCCGGCTTTGCGCTGCTATTTAACAAAAATTTCAACATTAATTATGATGTTATATAGCCTATGTCACCTGGGGATAGTGTAGCTTCCCAACAGTGAAAGAATTTTTCAAATCGGTTCAGTAGTTTCGGAGCCTATTCGATTCAAACAAACAAACAAACAAACATATAAACAATCAAATCTTTCCTCTTTATAATATTAGTATAGAAGTATAGATAACGCGGCTTATCACGACGATAGCCCTGCTAAATCATTACGGATTTTTACCAAACATACCATACTTATTCTACAGATGAATACCAAGATCGAGTTCAAAGATGAGTTTACTTGGTCGAGTAATGAGGAAATGAAACGAATTAAAAATTTTCAAAATCTTAAAAATTCTTATTTCTTCACTTTCATTCTCAAATAACTTTTGAATACGATAATTTATCGAAGCTCTGTAAATTGCATGTGAAAAATTTTCATTAAACTTTAATTTAAGTATTATAATGTATGTATAGTCCCAAAATGACGTCCTCTTTCGCTATGACAATTATGAAATTCGCTATTACACTGGTTTTTGTACACGGGAATCTGTGAAAGTGATAGTACTTGAAAGTGATAGTCTTGACTCATCAATGTTGTAATTTTATTTAAATAGAAAATCTACATTTATTTCGGATGCCGAATGTCATTTTTTTCTTTTTTTGCATGACGCTTTTCAGTTTTTATTATATTATTATGAAAAAAATAAATTCCATGTCAACAAGACCATTAAGAGTCGTGCGGCAAATAAAGACACCCATAAGTTATGGCTATTAGTTTATTTCTCACGTACTATAGTACTGCCTCTCTTTACAGATTATCGCTCACTTACTTCCACTCACGTAAAATATCGACAGTCGCTAACTTCAAACATTTTTTATAAATAAATGAATATCGGTCGTTTATGGTATTTTTGATAAAAAATACTTTTCTCAGTTTATCAAAAAAATTCTAAGAATAGTACGGTTGTCATTCAATATAATGTCCACCCTAACTATGGTCAGGATAGGGAATGTATATGAAATGTAATCTTTAATTGCTAATAGTTCGAAAGTTAGCACCGCAAGGACTATTCAAAAAATTTCTTCGTATAGAGAGGACTTAGAAGTACGCGTATTTAAAAATTGAAGAATGTTGTTAGAAAAGTAAATTATTTGCACAGTACCTCCTTAATTGTAATAAATTAGGGATGTGCGAATAGTATTCGAATCGAATCGAATTGAATAGTTCGAATAATTCGAATAGTTTAAATAATTCAAACAGTCGTTTTCTGTTGATGAACTAACTAATTTTTTAGTAAAAATTGATTCGTTTCATTTTATTTCACTAAACGAAGTCTTCATAATTATTTGATAGTCATGTCTGCCTAATACATAATAAGTATTTATAATAAGTAATAAATATTTCTTAGTTTATTCGGACCCCCGCCTCGGGACACCTCGTTATTTAGACATTTCTCCGTCAAAATTCGAATTTTTTTAAAATATCTAAGACACGATGGATCGGACATTGAAAGAGTGTAAATATAGCAACGTGTTGGATTTATAGGGATAATCGTGATAAATAAATAATTTAATTAAACGCAATATGTATATTGTAGTTAAAATAATCTCTTTATTTAAGAGATCGTGTTGAAAGAAATTGGTCTTTACGTTTCAAAGGTTTTACTTAGACTAACTTATATCTTAGTAACTATTTAATACTGAGGTCTAGTAACCTCTCCTTATTTTCCTTAAAGTAAACTTAAACTATATATAAAAAATTACTTTCAACTAAGACATAAATATATATGTATAGCTAGTACTTTAACGGGTAACAAAAAGGTCCTCTTAACTGACCCAAGTTCCCAGAGTCATCAAATTCATTTCTTACAGGCTTACATAAACATCCTGCATGCACATGTTTGAAAACAAGGTTTTCCAAATATTACAAAATAGAAAGAAATACTCTCGCTTACACAAAGAGTATTTTTAATAAAGAAATATTTTAAACTAAATTCATTTTTGAATCAGAGAATTGAACACAACGAAAAGCGAAAACAATGAAAACGTTACATAAGCTTGTTAATAAAAGAATTTATATATATGATATTTCTTATATTGATGATATATACAAAATATATGAAAGATTCGTGTAGATATTGAAATGAAGAGTCTCGATAAGTATAACATCAAGATGAGCTTACATAATTAAAAGTATCATCAGTGCACAAATACAACGTCATTTCTTAATTATTGACATTTTTTAAATGTAAGCTCAAGCTCATCCTAAAGCTAAGCTAATCGAGACCTTTCATTTGACAACTCACACGATTAGGGCTTCACACGAGAGCGAGATTTTTCTCGTCTCGGAAAAGCGAGACGAGAACGAGACGAGACGTTTTTGAAAATATTATCGGCTATACCGAGACCACATACAGTGCAACCCGAGAGTCTCGTTCTAGGTCTCGAAAAATTTTTTTAATAAAGTTTTTATTAGAAAAATTAGAAAAGATCCACATAGAGAACAATAAATTTTACAAACTATAAAATCTGGTGACCATTTGTGAAATAGTTTATTGTAACTTGAAAAAAAAAAAACTCAAAGTTGAAACTGTAATTTATTGAGTAGATGTATTAATATTTATATTCTATATCGTAGTTTTTGTCAATACAAATCATCATGGCATGCTTAGCCAAGTATGATTTTTTCATATTTTAACTTCAACTTGTTAACTCTTCTAATAATAAATACTTATTTTTTCAGATTTTTACATTTTAGATTTGAATGATGTCTTTTAAAAGATCAATGGGTTCACTTATACTCTCGCTTGTGAATATGTCTACAAGCGAGAGAGTCATAGATGAGTGTATTATTGAAGATCCTCTTATTTATTACAGACATACAGTAAACTTTTCTTATAGTTGACTCGTCTTTTTTCAACACCTATATAAAACAAAATAGAATTTACAAATATAAAAACTAATCTCATTATAAATTCAGTACTTAAGGGGCAACTTTTATTGCCTCTATAGTGATGTTTTGAAAATTTAGTCTCTATTTGGACATGTGGAGAAATTTTTTGTTTTTTCCTGTACTTCTTGTAGTAAAGATATGAACAGTTATTGTATACATCTGTAGGAGTATATATGTAATAGAACTGGTGAAATACTCAAGTATTTGGTAACAAACTTAGATGCAAAAAAAATGTTTCAAGTATTCCGTAAAGATAAAATTTATGCTAAACTGCGTGACGAAAAATTGTTTATGTTGACAATATTATATGGTGAACTATTTTTGGTGAAAAATACGTGACGCTACCAATAGTTGTTGTTGCTTTTAACATACTTATCTCAGATATTGATTCGACAATTTTTGAGTTAGACAATAAGGAAAATCGCACTGTTGTTGATGAAACTTTATTAATTGTTTTTCAAGCATCTAGAGATAAGATGTTAAACCATTACAGGAAAACCAATTGGGTTTATTGTTCGAGTTTGATTTTAGATCCTCGGCATTAGGTCGAAATATTTGACAAAACCGATTGGGGTAAAGAAATGAAGAATGAAGCTATCCTATGTTTCAAAAAATGTTCTAAAAAATACGCTAAAAACACCCTTAATAATCAACCAACTGAGAGCGTAGGCATTGAAAGCTATAACGATTCTATTAAAAAATGTGTTGACATTAATAGCCTGTATAAAACTTCGACAAAAACTACGAAACATTGAAAAGCTGAGTTTGAAGAGTATTTACAATTAGAAAGAGAAGATGGAAACACAAATATTTTGGAGTGGTGGAAAGTGCATGAAAAAGCTTTTCCTACCCTTTCCAAAATGGCCAAAGATTTATTTAGTATAATGGCTACATCCGTACCTGTTGAACGATTATTTTCTACAGCAGGTATGATCATGACAAAATCATGTACATCATTGAAAGATGATATGATGCAAGCGTTATTATGTTTGGATTCTTGGTCATCGTGTAATTTAAAAGATTAAATTAATAATGTCAAAACTTAAATAACTTATGTATATATAAAAATATTGTTGTATAAAGAACGTTTTAATTATAGTTTAAAAAAATAATTTATTATTCATTTTTGATTTCATATGATATTTGTTATTAATATTTAAAACTAAGCGAGATAAGACGAGACAACTGGTAACGAGACGAGACCGAGACGAGACAACTAGTAAAGAGACGAGACCGAGACTCGAACGAGACTTAATTTTTTCGGAATTTACGAGACCGAGACGAGATTCTTAGTATTCTCGCCTACTCTCGTCTCGTGTGAAGCCCTACACACGATTTTTTTCATATGTTTTATATATATTATTAGGTGACTGAATGGTAATTACGGACAACGTCTCGGATAGCTTAACTGGTAGAGCCAGGTATAGCCAGGTAGAGCCAGGTATACTTAGGAGTATACCTGGACAATAATTTAAACTTCTACTCACACATTGACACCCAAATTAATAAAGCCAAAAAGCAATTCAAAAGCCTGTCTAGACTATTCTATTCTAAATTTCTAAACAGGAAGGTCAAAATATTATGTTACCAACTTCTAATCAGACCAATTATTACGTACGGCTGCCCTATTTGGTTTAATATTCCACCTAAAGAAATGGAAAAATTAAGAAAATTTGAAAGACAATGCTTAAGAGCCTGCCTCAACATGTACAAAACACCCGAATCAAACTATATAAAATTCTATCACAACCTAACTATCCTAAATACGGCAAACATTGAACGTATTGACAACCACATTATCCGACTTTGCCGCAATCATTTTGCCACTGCATCCTCGTCTACTGTAAATAGCTTAATATCAGGTCCCTTTTACCCACAACCACAATACTTCAATCAAGCAATGGGGTACACACCGCTCGAAATATTCACATACCTGGACAGCCTAGGACTCATTCAAGACCCTCAATTCATACCGTTAATTTACCACGTCAAAAGAGGCCCAAACGCCAAAGCTCTTAATTATGACTCAAAAATATTATCAAATACCGACATACAATACTGCACTTCAGTCCCACAAAAAGATAAATTGGTAAATCCCCACAATTGTAAGGAATACTGGTGGTTTACATAATCTGCTCCTTTTTCTCCTTTTATTATTTATTCTCTTTCTCCCGTTTTCCTTATTTGTTGCTGTATGTATATATATTTATATTTTGTTGTATCTGTTTTTCTGTTTTTCTGTTTAATACTATAAGCCTTTTTAATATACATCGTTTTTTTTAGGCTAACTCATTACTAACCATATACTATTAATCTCTACAATATTTATATATATAAAAGAATAAGACTGAAATTAAACAAAAAAAAAAAAAGTATTGCTCATTGAGGCATCTCAGGTACCAAACCATTATATGTAAGCTTCTATGAGAGCCATGCAGGCCAGGTAGAATAAAATAAGTTTTTCAAATATTGTAATAGATCATGTACGTTTATACCTATATATCATTTACCTTGTAAATCTATGTACCAATAATTTCAAAATAAACGTTTTTAAAAAAAAAAAAACTGGTAGAGCCTTTGGCGCGTAACCGAACGATCCGGGTTCGAGTCCCGGTCCGGGCTGTCCGAATTATTTTTTCGGTTACCGAAAATTCCTACTGAGTAAGGTCCCCCCTCTCCCCCTTTATCTTTTATTTCGCCAGTTCCTAAATTTGTCTTTAATGGCAAATTTAGCTATAAAATTATGGCTATATTACGGCTATGTATGTACATATACATGATATTTCTCATATTTATATATTATATCGTTAAAAATGTTATCAGTAGACAAAAAAAAAACGTCTTTTGTTAATTATTGACATTTTTCAAGATATACGCTCATATCTTCATAATACGCTTTCGAGACTTGTCATTTGAGTACGCACACCATTTTTTCCATATAATTTATATAGATGATACCTCAAATTTTTGGAATATATAAAAATTTCGTGTGGACTATATAAATGTAGCTATAATCTATATGCATATAAGCAACTTTTGTTTTTTTCCACCGCGGTAAACTGGAAAACTACTGAACCGATTGGCATGAGACCATGACCATTCGACGTGGAATTAATTGTCGAAGGTTTTAGGCTATTAATTTTTTTAATTCCATCAACTCTTTACCATTTTTTTTTCAAATTTATGTGGATCTTTATCATCTGGAATAACATTATTATAATTTTTCTTAATTCAAAAATAGTTTGGTTTTGAACATCCAAATTTACATTTATGTAGTACCTTACCACTTATTTCCAAAATTTTAGAATCTAACACTTCAAATAATTTTGATCGTTCATTTTTCCACTTTAATTTTACACTAGTGTTTTCATATCGTGAATGGACAGATATGTATGAAATTTTAATTGTCTATAATTGTTTTGATTTAGTCCAAAAAATAAGAGCATATATTTCAGACATTTTTACAAAAATTTTTCACTTTAGTCAGAAAATGAACAATAAAGTTAAAAATAACAAACTGATCACAATTAGTTTATTTGAACTTTTCACTATATAGAATATGAAAAGTGCTCAATATGAAAGCCTCAGAAGTACTAACCGGGATATTCTCGAGATTGTTTAACTATGCTTGATTTTACTTGGTATGTATACATTGTTGTACATGTATACATGTTGTTCATAGTCAGACATATGGCTGCAGTGACGCGGGCGGGAACGGCTAGTATAATATAATATTGATATAGACTTAATTTATTTAAGTTTAAAAAAAAATAAATTAATAAAAATAATCCTGGCTAGAGATAAAGCTTTAGAATTTCCAAATTCAGTCGATATTTACACTTCTTCAATGTCTGATCCATAATCGTAACGTAGATCTTATTAAAAAAAAAACAAATTTTCCCGGAGAAATGTCAAAATAGCAAGATGTCCCGAGGCGGGGGGTCTGAATACACCAAGAAATATTTATTACCAATAATTAGCAGACTTTACTATCAAATAATTATAAAATTATGAAGACTTCATTTAGTCAAATAAAATAAAATAAATTAATTTTTACAAAAAAATTGGTTAGTTTATCAACAGAAAACGACTGTTTGAATTATTTGAATAATTCAAATTATTAGAACTATTCGAATTACATGAACTATTCAAATCGAATAATTCGATTCAAATTTAAGACGAATAATTCGTAAACTCGAATATTCGCACACCCCTATAATAAATGAAAGAAAAAAAAAAGCAAAAAAGGCTCCCTATTTATTATTTACGTTTATCTCATTAGGACGACGTCGCATTTATTGTCATACAGCTGTTTATAATTAATTTTTTTAACTTCCCGCTAAGAAAATAGAAGATTTTCAAATATCGGGAAGTTATTGTTTTCACCCCGTTTTGTAAAAATGAAGTTTTCATCAGATCTCAACGTTTGAAGGTCACAGGAAGCTTCCCTGACTATCCCCGCGATGTTGTCACTATGTCTGTATGTGTGTGTGTGTGTGCGCGCGCGCGTGTGTGTGTGTGTGTGTGTGTGTGTGTGTGTGTGTGTGTGTGTGTGTGTGTGTGTGTGTGTGTGTGTGTGTGTGTGTGTGTGTGTGTGTGTGTGTGTGTGTGTGAACCTCTTATAACTTTTGAATGGTTGAACCGATTTCATCAAGGTTGGTGTCATTCAAAAGGGCTGCACTAAACTTAGATTTCCTGAAAATTTGAACCGATTCGGACCGATAGATTTTGAGAAATTTAGAGAAATCTCCAAAAAAAATGGGAAAAAATAGGAAAAAATTTTTTTTCAGAAGTGGTTTTTTTGGAATAACTTTTAAACGGCTCTACCGAACGATTCCAAAAACTAATCAGCTCTTAACCTTAAAAAACCACGTCGATTGCCATCAATCCAGTCAAAATCGGTTGATTCGTTCAAGAGATATCGTGAACGAAAAAAAAACCGAAAAATTACAATTAAAAATATATAAATCGAAAGTAATTCAAATATTATAGAATAAGATTTAAAATGGAAAACTTACTTTTGTCACAAGCATCGTATATTAACTTCCGGATTTGCTCTTTTACTTCACAACTAACGTCTCTGTACGGTCGTTTTCTTGGTCGTACTCTACCTGGTGTTGAAAACGGTATACCTTCCTCACCCATTTTAACGTACTTGGTAACGCTCACTACCCCACATTTCAAGAGCTTAGCTGTTCTTTCTCTACAAAATAAATGACAATTTATTTAAAAAATTTAATCGGCCGCGATAGCCGTGCGGAGTAATGCGTTAATTTGTACAGATATCGTGCCGATAGGCGCGGGTTCGAGCCCCAGCGGTTGTTAGAAAATTGATTTCAAAAACAACCGCTGAGGGTCGCTCTAGTAGCCGAACTGTACTGACCAGGTTTTCTGTGGTTTTTCTTGGTCACTGTGCTAAAGCTTAAATGGGCAGGTACAGGCAAATGCGTACAGTACTTGTAAGTCGGCCACAGCCGCTACCTCGAACGCATTGAGGTGGGGTAGAAGAAATCTACCTCATCGAGAGGGTGGGAATAAAAAGGGGGATAACAAGGAGAGAGAAGCTGGAGAGAGAATGTGGTAGTTACATGTATGATAAAAAACAGTGGAAAAACAGGCGGTAGAGACTAAAGTGGATGAGAGATAATCCCCACCCTCTCTTTGTAAAAACACACTGTTGTATACAAGTAAAAATCACATTCTTATTCTTATTAAAAAAATTTAAAGGCAAAAATGTTATTGCGAATAGGGCATTCCGCACAAAATTGAGTACTTTTTAATCTGAACCCTTTTGAATGGTCAGAAATTGTTATCTTATTGTAACTAAGAGAAAAAATTTTTGGAATTTACTACTTATGTACGGAACGAATGACCTCGTTACATTTTTGTGCGCAACCTATTCTGCAGACCTTTCACTTTTCAGACGTGAGTATTAAGACGTACATCGGGTATGTATTCTAGTCAACAAGTGCCTTTTTGGTCAAATTTTTTAGCAGTCTCCACAAATTATAATTACGGTGTCATTCGAATCGGAATGGCATCTAGATGATTTCTGAGAAAAATGAAGTTCTGCTTGCAAACATTGCAAAAGTTATCAACAATTAACTATAAAATAAAAAGGGGTTTAGGTTTTTGCAAACCCGAGAAAAAATATTTATATATAATTATATATATTTATATATAAATTGGTTATATATGAAAAATGGCCAAATATAATCATATCTAATTATTAATTATATATAATTGTGTAAAATTATATATAACAATATTTAATTATATATTTATTACATCTAATTAATTATTGGGTTAATTTTATGGATAGAGTGTTTAATATGGTCCTACACAACTCTGTGTAACCAATCAAAATGCAAAAAAAATGTCTAGATCTAATTTTATGGCTATGACACCAGCGGTCACCCATCCAACTATTAACCCTGCTCAATGCTGCTTAACTTTGGTGATCTCCGTGCGTCTTGAAGTTTCTGTCTGCTGTGCTGCTGTCTTAGACACTAATGATTCTATGATCTACTTAATGTATCATATGAGTTTATCCTAAATATAATATAAAAATTGATTTTATATTATATTTGGATAGTCATAATTCATAATTTATTTATTTTACCGAATTTCATTATAATATAACACTTATTTAAATAATAAAATAAATAATGATTTTACTATTAGGTAGTAGCAGGACAGACAAAACATCTCATCGGAAATGAGACAAAGTTTCGTATTTCGGAATTATTTAAACGTAATTATAAACATTATTTTACACTTTTTGTGATTACCAAAAAAAAAATTTTTTTTAAAGAAACATGTTTTATGTAAGTTAATTATATATATGCATATATAATTATAATATAAATATATATATTGCTTTATTTGCCCATTTTTTATGGGGTACAAACAGCGGACTCCCATTCCACTTACAAAAAATTGTGCTTAAACCTAAATCTTAATCTACATACTTAATTATAATATAACGCTTAATCAAACAGTATTTACAACCTCTCACACACACAGAATGCTCACACTGGCGGGAAAAAAAGAAAGCTATCGTAGCAAAGAAAAACCCGCAGTCATAATCCACCCATACCTCCACACCTCTATTGCACACACACTCAAGAGACCTCCGTTTCCGTTGTATTTTACTACTCGCGACCCCCTTACACCCTCTCCTTGTCCCCCCCATAGCATCTCAATCCCTGTAAGCCAATTTTCTCCTTGTCCTTCGTCACCCAGGACTTTTGATCTCATCTCCTGCCACCCTCTGTCCACCCCTAGCCCAGAACACACCTCCCAGACATGCTCCCACGTCTCTTCTAAATGACAAACTTTGCATAGTCTATCCTCCTTATTCTCCCAGTACCTGCTCCCCTTCAGTGTATCTCCTAATCTAAATCTCGCCACCCTAATCCATCTTTCTTCACTCCATCCTTTTTTAAGATATCCGGGTATTCCTGATCCCTTTATAAATTTGTAATCACTATTACTTCTTGCTTCACTTATCCTGTCCCACCTTTCCTTCTCCTGCCTTCTTTTCTCCAGTCTTACTAACTCCTCTCCTCTCATGCACCCTTCCTCCCAGCTCCTTTCCACCTCTAGAAGACTCCATCCTCTTTCTTTAAAGAAATTTTCCCTTTCTAATTCCCAACCTACCAGACCTCTCCCTGCTTTTATTCTTTTTCTCATCTCCATTCTACATCTCCAAGCTAATTGACCACCTCGCCCTTCCTCAATCCTTTTTTCGTGACCCCACGCTCTCATCCCTGCTTTACCCTTCAACCTGTCCCTTTGCAGCTCTTCCCTTACCAAATAACCAGCCAATCTCCTTGAAACTCCAAGCACCCATCTCAAGTATCTTTCCTGAATTCTTTCAATCTCTTCCCGACATTTCCAACCCCAGATCTCCACCTCATAGTTCATTACCGACCATACTAATTTGTCAAACAACCACAATCTCCCAGCCCAATCCTTACCAAACTTCCTTTTTCCTAAACCCCACACTTGCCCCTTTTACCATTCTCTCTCTCACATGCACTCCCTGATCTCCATTCGCCCTTACCACGTAACCCAGGTACGTGTAGCTACCCACCTCCTCCAAGTCTTTTTCCTTCAATCTCCAAACTATTTTTTTCTTCCTACCTCCACCTTTCCTACACCTCATTATCTTTGATTTTCCTACGTTTACTACCAACTTCTTACTGTCTACGTATCTTTCCAACGTTCTTATCATTCCTCTCATATCCTCTTCCTCTTTTGCTAGTAGAGCAACATCGTCTGCGTACGCCAAGGAGTACACCGTTTTACCTCCTGATAACTCCACCCCTCCCCATCTACCCTTCTCCAGTTCCTCCTCCAGGTCCGCTAGAAATAAAACGAACAGTAAAGGACTGAGAGGACACCCTTGTCTAACCCCCTTTTCCGTCCAGAATTTTTTTCCATACTTCCCTCCTATCCTCACCCTGGCACATGTCTCTCTCAACACCTGTTAACATCTCCTAACCAATCCTAAACTTACTCCCTTCTTAATCAACCCTTTCACTAGCTCATCCCTATCTACCGTGTCGAAGGCCGCTTTAAAATCCACAAACAGAATTACTAGCTTCCCTTTTTTCTTTGCTATCTCTCTATTAATGAGGTAATTTAGAACGTAAATGTGGTCTATCGTCCCCCTTCCTTCCCTAAAACCTGCTTGTGTTTCCGGTAAGATTCCTTTCCCTTCGACCTCCCTCTTAAGCCTCCTCTCCAGAATTCCTACATACACCTTGTACGCAGTCTGCGTAATCGTTATCCCCCTATAATCATCTACCCTCTTTCCATCTCCTTTCTTGGCGATTGGAACTACTACCCCGTCTTTCCAATCTTCCGGCCACCCTTCACCAGCCCAGACCCTCTGACAAATTTTCCACAATTCTAATATGATTTCTTCCCCCCCCCCCATATTTCCACGCCTCGTTTGGAATCCCGTCTTCTCCCATCGCTTTGTGATCTTTCATCTTTTTGACCATATCTTTTACTTCCTCAAACGTGATATCATCTTCTTCTATCTCATCCCTCTCCCCTATGGTATCCTCTTTCACCGAGCTTTCCCTCCTTACTATGTCTTCTTTTCCCCCCAGTGAGTCCCTGAAATGTTCATCCCACTTTTCCATTTCTATATCTGCATTTATTGCCCCTCTTCTTTTTCTACTCTCATTTACCACCTTCCAAATCTGTCCTTCTGAATGTGCATTTTTAACCCGCTCTTCCCATTCCACTAGTGTTGCCATCTTCTTCTCTTTACACATCTTTTTATAGCATTTTTTAACCCTTACGTACTCCTCAGTCCTTATTCTTCCTTTTTGGCATCTTTGTAAGACTTTCCTAAGTTTCCTCTTCTCTTCCCTGCACTCCTCGTCCCACCAGGAAGCGGAAATTTTTTTTTTTAATTTTTTTCTCGTTACGGTATAATTTTATAGACTAAAAAAAAATAAGTTTCTGAAAATTTCAGTTCAAAATCTGAATTTTGAAAGGTCGCTCATAATTTTTTTCAATTTATTAGTGCATTAGTTTAGATTTTTTCGAGTGACCTTTACAATTCGAATTAAAATTCCATGCATTTTTTTTTATTTATCGAGTACCATAATCGATAAAAATACATCACGAGATGAACTAAAAATCAAGCGCAATACAGAAAAAATAATTTTTTTTCAATTTAATAATTTTATTTAACCAACTACCAGGTGTGGGTTCGAATCCCAAGCTGGTCTTAGAAACCAGCTTGGTTGAGATTTGACTTTGCCGAGTAGGTTAAGATTTTTTCAAACGGAAAGTCCTAAATCCTGGAATTGTAGGACCGATACTTATAATTTTCCCAGAGGGATGAAAAGACAACTGAAAGCGAGAGCTCTGGCTTGCGTAAGCCTCACCTATACTTTGGACACTTTATTAATCAAAATTATTTTCACATATTAAGGTATTATCCTCGCGACTTCCGTCGTCAAAAGTTTATGCGAGAGTGTGCGGTACACATATGCCTCTATCAATCTACAGTCAAATGTTAAGGCCGTATATGAGACGTATCTCACTTTGGGCCTCGGAGTAAGAAAATTTGGTGTATTGGATAAACCTCATTTTAACCTCATTTCAAATTTAAATGTCTTTTAGAAATGTCTCATTTTTGTCTCAATCCGGAATATTACGTACTAAATGAGGTTTTTCTTGGCATGAGTTTTAAATGGTGAGGCTTAAACTGAGACAAACCTCATTTTATAGCATTTTGAGACCTAAAACCGTAGTTATTTTTCGACTCGGGTGAACGTTTCGATATCCCGCATACCGTAATGTATAAGAGCATTCAAAACTCAAACTTTGAAATGAAATATCTAAGAAACTAGATGGTCCAAAATTCTCAAATTGTGCCAATCGATGCAGAATTATATAATTATTAATCTGCCAAAGTTTCAAAAAAATCCCAAGAATACGACTCTGGCGACGGTACTACCTTAAATATAAAATTTAAGATAAGAAACAATTAGGGGCTTACTGGATTGATAAATGATCAATAATTCACGTGAAAAAAATTTTGCTCACAATTTTTCAATAAGTTATGCAATAGATAATTAATCATTTTTATAACTTGAACATGTGTAATTTTGATAGTTGTTAAACTATAAATTAGAGATTTTTTTCCCTCTCTTGGAGCAATTCTTGAAAGGCCAGAATAGATCTCCGTAGAACAAATTTAAAAATTTTTATTTTTCAATTTTTTAATAATAATTTTCATTGTTGCAAAATTAAAAATTTTAATTAATCATCGAAAAAAATTTTTTTTTCAAAATATTATTAATGATCCGTTTGTATGTTGTCAGAAGCAGCATTCCGGTATCTTCTTGCTAATTATAAATGCAAAGCACTCCAAATTTCACCTATTACTCTAGTTACATCAGTTTTGGATAAAATTCTTTATCCGGGTAATTGAACAAGCTTTCAAAGGAGAGTCGGACAATTCATGAGCAAGAGAGTTAACCAAAATTATTTATTCATAATGGCGGTAGACTTTAACAAGAATTTAAAACTACATCTGGAGCAACACTTAATCAAGTCCGGGGTGAAAATTATATATAAATTAAGGAAATTTTAGATAATTTTTTTGAATTCCTCAATTTTTCAGTTCTCATTTTCATGGTAATCCACAATATATGTTAGAATTAATTTTTCATCTAATCACCGCCATTGATAGGAAGTCTCTACAAATGAGAAGCCCAGCCTTCACAATTGAATCTCAGAAAGCAGTAGTGGGAAGCCCCGCCCTTTCTGGACGAATCCTATAGTCGCAGTCTTGCCCAAGAATTTTAGTAAAATTTTCGTTCGGTTACTATAGACTCAACGAAATTATTTTCAGAAGTATAAACTATGAAAGAAATCAAATAAAAATTTTTTTTAATTATTCTAGTAGTGATTTCCTTTTTGAACAATAATGTATTTATTTATACACATAAGCAAATATTGCAGATAACATCCACAATTATGTTGTTTGTTAATAACAGAACGATTAAATAGAATATATAATTTTAACTAATGTCACTTTCAAAAACAAAAAAAAACTTTGAAACTCCGAGTCTATAACTTTAAAACTTACGAAAGGGCATAGCCGGATTAATATGGGAATTCTGCCCCCATGGCTTTTTTGACTTACTTAGGGGGTCGATTTGGTGTCGAATGGAAATAATTCATATCAATTTTTAGCTCTTTAACTCCAACGGTATTCGAGAATTTCAAAAAAACCTGTTTTTTCAAAATTATTTTTTTTTTCATAGTAAAATTCGGAATTACTTAATGATGATTTTTTTCCTAATTGTTACGAGTACAAAACATGAAAAAATCATCTGATCATGAATCTCAAACAGAAAATCGATTTTTAAGAGAGAAAAGAAAATTATATTTTTTTTTTTTAGTCTTGAAATACGTCACTCACCAAAATTCGTCAGAAAATGTCTTTTATACTCCTCTATATACTCAGGAATTTTTTGAAGTGGTGGAGCAATTTAAAAAAAAATTAAAAACTCGTTTTTTTCTCAAAATCTTGTATTTTAACAAACTTACATTTTTTTGTAGTTCACACAGGTACGTAGAAAAATTTTTTCCATTTAAAATTATTATTTTGATCATCATTTTTATTTTTTCTGGATCAGAATTCAAGATATTTTCAAATAGTATGAAAAAATATATAAGTATTACCTTCAAGTGTCTTTTGAATCATTAATAACTCTTCTCATCACTTTAACCTACGGATTCTTTCTGTTTATCTTTTGCGAAGATATATTTTGGTAAAAAAAAAATTTTCTACGTACTTATGTGTACTAAACAGAAAGATAAGTTTGTTAAAACACAAGATTTTGAGAAAAAAACCAGTTTTTAGATTTTTTTTAAATTGTTCCACCACTTCAAAAAATTCCTGAGTATAAAGGCTTATAAAAGACATTTTCTGACGAATTTTGGTGAGTGACATATTTAAAGAAGACTAAAAAAAAAAAAATATAATTTTCTTTTCTCTCTTAAAAATCGATTTTCTGTTTGAGATTCATGATCAGATGATTTTTCCATGTTTTGTACTCGTCAGAATTAGGAAAAAAATCATCATTAAGTAATTCCGAATTTTACTATGAAAAGAAAAATAATTTTGAAAAAACAGGTTTTTTTGAAATTCTCGAATACCGTTGGAGTTAAAGAGCTAAAAATTGATGTGAATTATTTCCATTCGACACCAAATCGACCCCCTAAGTATAAGTCAAAAAAGCCATGGGGGCAGAATTCCCATATTAATCCGGCTATGCCCTTTTACGTCTAACCAAATTTATATGTATATAGATATATAATTTTTTTAAACAATAATCTAAGCATCCAATTTAATAAGTCATTCAAGAAATGAATAAGTCAAAAAGGTCTTTAAAATTTATTTCACACTCACCTAATTCTGGAGAAAGGAATTAAGGGCTGGCCGCAACGCGCTATATGTTCGGCCTCTTCCTCCAAGAATTTATAAGCCGTATAAATGTCGTACTGACGCTGGCTTGTAAAAGAACGGCCACGTTTGTCACCTAAAAAAGGGTCCCATTTGTCCTGATCTTTCTTCTTCCTCGGCGATTTTGTACACCTCACTCTTCGCATTCTCTCTAAAAAATTTTACACAGTTTCAACAATTAAATTTCACACTAAGGGCTCTGATGTTACTGAAAATAACAGACATCTGTAAATTATTTGAATTTTTTTAGCAACAACATTGTTACGAAAAAATTGTACACAGAAAAAAAAATAAATTTGAATCAAGAGAAAAATTCTTAAACCAAGTAAAATTTACTGTAACTAAAAAAAATTTCTTGGTTTAAGAATTTTTTTACTCAAATCAAGAAGATTCAATTCTTTAAAATTATTTACTTTATTCAAGTTAATTTTTTTTTCTGTGTAATAAAAAAATTTCACGACTAGAGATTGGAATAAGTAAAAAGTGGAAATTTAAAAAAAATTTTTAATTTATAACAGATTTGTAATAAAAAATTGTCAAATGTCTGCTGATTTCAGTACCATGAACTTTATGACACTGAAATCAGCAGACACTTGATAATTTTTTGATTTTTCTTGAAAACTACTTCTATAGAAATTTAGTTTCTATATAAATGTAATTAAATAAATTCCATTTTCAATATTTTAAAACATTTGAAGATGGAATTTTTTAAATGAGTATTTCTTGTTAAATTTTATTTATTAAAACAATTCTATAAATCATCAGATGTCACTCAATTGCAGCATCATTATTTCACGCAAATTATAAAAAATATAAAAATGTACATCTAATTATTTTATGATACTGAATTTAACAGACATCTAATTACTTCTTGGATTTTTATGACAAGTAAATTGTAATGAAGAAAATTTAGCCAAAAACTTTCACATGTAGAAATTAAAAAAATATAAGTGCTAATTGTTAAAAAAATTTTTTTTATGTTTTTGGTTATAAAAATTTTAATTCAGCAATTGCCGGATATCTGCTAATTTCAGAATAAATTATTGTTTTTTTAATTAAAAATATATAATTACCTTTCTCGATTGCCATAATTTCTAAATAAAATTATAAATTTGTTGACACAATAACCGTGACGTGCAATAATTAATCCGCGTTGAACAATAAAGACAATGGAATGACTCCAACGGCTTTTCAGTTTTTCCACTTGAGCGTCATTAATATTATGATTATGCATTTTTATTATTATTATTTTTATTTTTGATGCGAGCAAAAGATAAGCTACCATTTGTCGATAAAAAAGGAGCACGCTCTTATTCAAACCACGAGAATTGAGGACTACTTTCTTGTGGCGTATTTTGTAACTAAAACCGCGTTGCACATTATTGGGTGGAGAAGGGATGAAAGTCGAAAACACCCGAGCTACACTCTCTGGTTGCGACAACTATATATGTCTGTATGTATACATATTGAAGCATATTCGAGGCTTTATTTACATAATTATTTTGTAGTTATCAGCTTGCAACCATTTGCTATTGTTTTAAATAGATCATTATATTCGACATTGCTGGAAAAATTGATCATAAGTATCATGATGGTTCCGAGGTAAGATAACTCACTGTAGTAAAATAATTCATCAAATTCTAAGTCGAAATTTTAAGCTTGATTTGAACTTAAAGATTTTTAAAAGCTTGGTTTAGACTGTCTCATACTTTCAAAGTTTGAAATTGATTTATTTGGACTTGTGACTTGTCTATTAATTCGAGTTTTTTATTTGTACAAATAAAAATACCAACAATAATAAGATTGTGAATATCTTATAAAGTCTAATTTAAGCTTACATAAACCTATTAAAACCTAAAAAAAAGTCCAAACCAAGCTTTTAAAGTTAAAATGAATTAAAATTTCAAGTTGGCACCATTAAACGCTGATACTAGTATTGATTTACAATATATTCTAGGTAATGTCTGACTTATATCCTGAAAATAGAAGACTAGATCCAGATTATGCTGAAAGAATATTAGATATGATGGATGTAAAGGCAAATAAAAAATTTCTTCAAGCAAAAATAAAATCTGATACAGAAAAAACGGTGTTTATTAAAGATTTACATAATTTAAGCAAAAAAAGAAAAAAAGTAACCCAAGAGAATTGCTTAACGATGGCAGCTGATTATTTGAAAGATAAAGGTAGTAGCGAGAAAAGTTACCACTTACTATGAATATATTCTCATTGTTATTATCTATAGATAATAATAAATAAGAATCCACCAATTTTTTTTTTAATTCATGAACAACAGTTGATATTTATTTTGTAGTTAAAATCAATTAAAATGATTAATATCACTTCCAATTGATATCAGACTGAAAATATGAATCTCATAGATTTTATCAAGTTTATTTTCCTTTTTATGTAGTTGAAAATGTCATATTAGTCATTTAATTAAATATTTTTTATATTTTAATTATAAACAGTACTCTCTCCCTCAAATTTGTTCAGCTTCTTGAATAGATCCATAGTTTGATCATGAAATTACTATTAACTGTTATGAAAACAGAAAGTCAGAAAATATTAAAAGCTCAATAAGTTCAAAATTTTATTATTAATTACTGTAAAATTAAACTTTAATTTATGTTATCACTGAATATTTCTCGGATTACAATAAAAAAATTTCATTTGTATAATTAAAAGACACTAATTTTAATTACAAAATTTTGCTTGAATTTTTTTATGTAACTTGACTTTACAATTGATGACTTTCAGCCTATTTGTTTTACATTAACATTGTTCACAGTATTTAAAATAATTAAAATTTTTTTCGGAGTATTTAATTAAAAATTTTTTAAATTTCGAATGCTTAAAATTATATTTTAAATCATCAAATTTGTCAATAATTTTTTTTTACAGGAGCTACGGTACATATTTTGAAGAAAAATTTGGAATTTATGGGACTGAGTTTTTACACACCAGATATGATAAAAGCTATGGCTGCCTACCCTGAAATAATTTTTATGGACGGAACCTATAAATTAATAGATACTGATTTAACTGTTATGATAATAATAGGTATGGATTCAGATGAAAAAAGCCGAATTATCAGTGTTGGACTCCTGGTAAATGAGCAGTACGAGACGGTCAAGTGGTATTTATCAACATTTATCGAAGAAAATCAACAAGTGATTCAAAAAGTAAATTGTGTGATGACAGACAAAGATTCAGTCGAACGAAAAGTTATTGCGGAACTTTTACCCCATGTTAAAAATTACTTATGTTTATTTCACACACTTCAAACATTTAATAGAGAAATCACTTGCAGCAAAAGAAATATAACAGGTGCTGAAAAAGAGATAGCAATTCGTTACGTTCAACAACTAGCCTACAGTAATTCTGAAACTCAATATAATGAAATTTACAATGAATTCAAGAATAAGGTTCCAAAATCAGTTGTAGACTATTTTAATACAAATTGGCACAATATAAGAGACCAATGGACTTGTTATAGCATGATCGAGGACACAATTAATAATACGACAAATAATAGACTCGAATCCCTAAATGGCAAGGTAAAATAAATAGCTAAGAAATTGAGATCACTTCTTGAATTTTTAGAAGCTTTTTTTATTTTTAAGGGGTCTAAAGAAACTGATACGAATAAAACAATGTTTAATAATTTTTTTAAATGCTCAACAGACGAAGATCTTGACGAATATATGAGAGATTATAGAAACTATCTTACTGAAGCTGGCTTTAAACATTTAAGGCAAGAAATTGGAGGATCGCCACAAGTCAATTTAGTAAATATTGATTTAGAGAATAAAGAATCTTACATTCACTCCAAAGCCGAAATTATAATGATAACAGTTAATACTTGCCAGTGTAAATTTCATAGATCGCTCAAACTTCCTTGCAAACACATCCTTGCACTTCGTGAAAAATGTAATTTATCTTTATTTTCGGAATCATTATGCAACGATCGATGGACTAAAACCTATTATAAACAAAAAATGTTACCTACTAATCAAACATCCGACATTTGTGATTGTAATGATAAGAGAACGAAAATAACAAATATAGAAAATACAGCAGCTTCAAATCAAAAGCATACAGAAAATCAAAATAATTTACGTGAATTGGACGAAATAAAGATACCAAAAAAAACGAAAGGACGTGGTCGAGCGAAAGGTAAAAGTACAAGTGTCATTGGATTACCTAAACAAAGTACTGCAAAGGATAATTCAAAAAATGTCTATAAAATTGCATCCTCAAAACCCACCATAATTTCTAATGAATTATTCACATCAAATCTTAAGATAAAACAAAATCAATTAAACAATGACAGTCCATCAACGTTGAACAATGAGATAGACAATATCCAAGAAAATATATTACACGAGGTAGGCCTAAAGGAATGGATCAAACAGTTTTTGGACGATGTAAAAAAAAAAATAAACAATAAACAGTTCATGAGATATCATTGAAAAAAAAAAAAAAAAAAAAAAAACATCAAAATTAATACAAAAATGATTGTTTATTAAAAATTTCATATTTTATATCTAATATATTTTTGTAGACAAAGAAATAAATTCACTTGGTAATTATTTCATCAATAGCTATTCTGATAATTATAAATATTTTAAAAAAGGTTTAACTTAACAAACTAAACATAACTGGTAACAAATTTTTTGCTCAATTATTTTTTTTTTGAAACATTGCTCTACAAACATCACAAAACCACTCATCAAGTTCTTGATTTTCTGAAATACACTTCAAATGAATCCATTTGAAACAGTATTCACAACAAATAGTCTTACCATTTTTTTTAGAATTGCATTTAATACAAGACCAGATATTTTTTTTAGCTTTAGTTGTCATCAATTTAAACAGAAAGTCAAACGTGTTTTTTTCAAAAAAATCTCTACAATCGATGTTGAAAATATTAAAAATCTCATGACTTAAAAAAGCATCAGACAAGTTTATTAAACTTATATTCAAGTCTTTTTTCTCAATTTTACTGTGATTATCTATGACATTTTGAATTTTTTGATGAGAAATATTAAGCCATTCGAAAATAATTGTCAGTTGAATTTTTTTTCTAGTTCTAAGAACTTTGGGAGACCAATAACTGTATTTATCTTATTTCTATCAATTTCGACCGCATCAGATGACGATGGTTCTAGATCTAGACTATGGTAGGTTTGATGAACTCGTTCAGGTTGTCGACAGTTCTTTTCCTCTTGTTCTCGCGGGTAAATCTGATTATTTTGTTGATCTGTTATAGTCTGCTGATCCTGTTGATCGTCTTCTCTTCGTTGCTGTTGTAGAATAGGCTGGTCTAGGTGATTTAATTCGTTACTGCTTTCTTGATCCAGTGAGCTATGTAGATCCTCTCCATCATAGTGATTCTGTTGATCTGTTATAGTCTGCTGATCTTGTTGAACGTCTTCTCTTAGTTGCAGTTGTAGAATAGGCTCGTCTAGATAATTCGATTCATTACTGCTTTCTTGATCCAATGAGCTTTGTAGATTCTCTCCATTATAGTGATTCTGTTGATCTGTCATAGTCTGCTGATCTTGTTGAAAGTCTTTTCTTGGTTGCTGTTGTAGAATAGACTGGTCTAGGTGATTTGATTCGTTACTGCTTGCTTGATCTATTGAGCTATGTAGATCTTTTCCATCATGATCTTTCTGTCGATCTTGTTTACCTTGATAATTATCGTTATTTGATAATGAAATTGCAGGTAGTTGAGAGTGTTTTGGCAAATCATCAATAACAATACATCTCTGATTTAATGCTTCACCAATAACCGGAATTATATCTCGTTTCCAGTAGGATAGTAAAAGATTCAGAGAGTTTTTTTTAATTTTATGTTTCAATGGACGATGACAATAAATCTTCTTTGAATTGATCAAGAAATAAAATTATTTCTGATTCAATATCTTCATTATCATTGATACCATTGATATCATTATTATTACTTTCATTAATAGTGATACTATTATTATTACTTTTATTAATAGTGATACCATTATTATTACTTTCATTAATATTGTTTAATACATTGACGTTGCTGGTTAAATTAGATGGGAGTACAGAGTCTTCTGACAAACTCCCAGAACTCGTCTCAACATTGCTAGAACCTGTCAAAACATTCACCAATAATTTTAATTTATAATTTTTAGATGCAAGATCAAATGAGTTGTTTATTATTTATACTTACCATCTAATTCCTCAGTAATTGGATGAGAGTGTGCTAGATCAATGGTTTTTAAAATCAAATGTTGTTTATCAGCCATTGCTTTTAATTTTATGACGGATTGACATTTCGAATCCTCTAACCTGAAAAACAATTAATTAAAAAAATCTTATTCAACATAATAATATTTAATGAAAGAAAAAAACTGTTATAACAAACAAAGTAAACAAACATTTTCTCAATCAATATATTGATTTTTATCAATATAAAATGTATTTTTTAGTTACAATATTCAACTACAGTCATATTTATGTAAAAATTGAAATAAAAATATAGATCTAAGAATAAGTATAGCAGAAAAAAATAATAATTACCCGCTACAACGTAATGTAACTTCATAATATTTTATGTCTGCGCTGTAACCTTCTTCAATTAAATTTCTTTTTACCTTATTAATGTAGCATGTTTCCAATTTTTTACTGTGAGGAATTTTATACGTTAAATTATATTTGTCTGTATACTCCTTGAGTAAGACATGAAAGTCATTATAAGACTTAAATGTTTGATTTACTGTTAAAGTTTCCATGGTTGATGATGAAAACTTAACTGCCGAATAAAACGTAATAGAACTCGATTTCTACGATAGGAACGTTTGATTAATATAAATTTAATCAGTATAATAAAGTATGCAAGACTGCCAATTATTTTTCTCAACGTGAAAAAGATTGCGTTACATTCGATAAGTAAAAATAAGATGAATTCTACTCTTGCAACAGTCGATAAAAATAACTGCATTTATATCACACCAATTTAAATTTGATAAATTGTTTTGTTCAGAAATAAAATGAAAATCAGGTTCTTCAGAATTAAATTATTTTTATAGTAATTAAATTATTTTAATTCTGAATTTGAATTGTGCTTAACTTTTCTGAACGGCAGTAACATATTTACTCCAAATTACTCAACTCTGTGACTTACTGTGCTCAATAAAAATTATCAAAAAACTTAAAAAAAAAGACAACTTTACTCAATTCATTCATTACTCTATGCTAACTTTATTCAACGCTAAGTTTACTCAGTTCCAACTGTATTTCATGAAATTTTTATTCAATGGTATTTTATGAGTGATGGCGCGCTTTCAAACATCTCTATCCAATTTTTTTTTGTTTAATAATATGTTTATTTTAAATAAGTTAAAAAAATTTTTAATTAATAATTTTATTGTTAGAAAAATAAAATTCTATTGTTTCTCAAACTTTATTCAATGTCAACTTTACTCAATTACATATAATTTATATATCTATATATAGTAAAAATTATTTTTTTGATTTATTAAATTATTTTATTGGAGTACAGATTGAACAGAGCTGAGAAATTTTGAGTACAGTTTTGTTTTTGCCGAATGAAATATTATTAAATAAAAAAATATTGAATAGAGATTTTTAAAAGCGCGCTATCACTTATAAAAATACTATTGTTAAAAAAATTTTTAATTAATAATTTTATTGTTAGAAAAATAAAATTCTATTGTTTCTCAAACTTTATTCAATGTCAACTTTACTCAATTACATATAATTTATATATCTATATATAGTAAAAATTATTTTTTTGATTTATTAAATTATTTTATTGGAGTACAGATTGAACAGAGCTGAGAAATTTTGAGTACAGTTTTGTTTTTGCCGAATGAAATATTATTAAATAAAAAAATATTGAATAGAGATTTTTAAAAGCGCGCTATCACTTATAAAATACTATTGAGTAAAGATTTCATGAAATACAGTTGGAACTGAGTAAACTTAGCGTTGAGTAAAGTTAGCATTGAGTAGTGAATGAATTGAATAAAGTTTTTTTTTTGAAAGTTATTCAATTTTTTATGTTGAGTACAGTCCGACGCCAAGTTGAGTAATTTGGAGTAAAGATGTGTTACTGCCTGCTGAACTAGAAAGAATGAATTAATATAGAAATAATTTGATCCTGAACAACTGGACTTCCAATTTATTTAAAATTCCTGGGATCTGACAATATTACTTATTATAATGTCAGCAGTAACACATCTTTACTCCAGATTACTCAACTCTGCAACATACTGTACTTAACTCAAAAAATTGAATGACTTTAAAAATAAAAAAAACATTACTCAATTCTTTCACTACTCGATACTAACTTTACTCAACGCTAAGTTTACTCAAAACCGACTGTATTCAATGAAATCTTTACTCAATAGTATTTTATAAGTGATGGCGTTTAAAAATCTCTATTCAATATTTTTTTATTTAATAATATTTTATTTGGCAAAAAAAACAACTGTACTCAAAATTTCTCAGCTCTGTGCAATCTGTACTCGAATAAAATAATTTAATAAATTAAAAAACAAAATTTTTTTACTATATATAGGGGCAGATCCATTATTCTCGACGAAAGTGTGCGCACTCAGGTCAGCGATTTTGATGCCGATTTTTTCCTCAAAAGTACACCTTAAAAGAAGACGATCCTGAAAATTTGGACCCGATATAATCAAATCCGGCCGCTGGAGAATTTTTTGAATTTTAAAAAAAGTCGATTTTTCACTGATTTTCGAATATTTGTATCTCAGCTTCTATATAATTTAAAGACTTCTGCCCAGCGGCATTTTTCTCAGTAGACTCTCTACTTTTAAGAAAAAAAGAAGTATTTGGTCTAAACTCATATAGGGCTTAGCTGACAGCCTCTAACTAATGAACTGTTTTGGTTAAATTTTACCTATTTGTAAAACACTAGTATATGTACAGTGTTTGAAGTTGAGGATCGACCAGCAGCTAATGTCTTCTATTGGGGTATACTTTAGTAGAATATATGCAATTTTTACTTGATTGATTCTATTAAGTAAAGTTATAGCCATCTGAAACCAATCAAATTTTAAAAAATTGCAATTTTCAGATGGTTAGAACTTTTATCTCGGAACTTCGATTTCCTTCAAACTTTCAGGAAAGTCGCTTTATTATATTCCTAAAAAGCCCTGAAAATTTGAACTAGGGAATCGAGCTTGTATTCAAGTTATGGATTTTTTAATATTACCAAAATTGCGTCAAATTTAATAAGGAATTCCTTAATAGTCATCTTTTAAGGAGGAAAAAGTTTGGCAACGCAATAAATTTTATCACGGTTGCGCATACCTTGACTGCTCTATTCGTGTTTGTTATGTGTATATGTGTGTTATGTTTGCAAGTAATGCTATCAAAAATATTAAAATATTGAAGCATTAAAATATTTATTATTTAATTATGTTATATTTTACAATAAATAATAACAATTTTTTAATACTTTTCTTAACCTTTTTGATATTTCTTTTAACTTATTCTATTGAAGCTTTGAATTTCCAGCGTGACCCACCATTTGCGGCGTTGCCGTCAACATAGCCCACATTTACTATGGCTGACTACTTTTTTTAAATTTAGATTTTTCAAACTTAATTAATTTAATAACTAAGTACCCTCAACTTAATTTTATTTTTTCAATAATTTTTGCAAATTTTTTTTCTTTTATAATAAGTTTTTCAAAGCATTCTTATTATTTTTTTATCATGAAATATATTAAAAAAGAGTAAGTGTGAGATCTGGTATGTCATCATAATGTTAAATGACCGATTTTTAATCTTGTTTTATAAATAAACTATGTACCCTAGGTCTCTGAAATTTCAACACAATACGTATTAAATATATTTCTATCGACCCTAAAAATTTTGAATTGATCTCATTATTTTGACTAAACTCCCATACCTCCTTAAATGATGACCATTAAGGAATTCCTAATAGTGATATAAGGGGGATTCCAGGACCGGTTACCATCGGAGTAGGAGTTACCGACCGAGGGTAAATATGGTCGAGGGTTTTTGTCTCGACCATATCGGGATCTGTTTTACCGACAGATGGTGAAGATTTTTCTCGGAAAGTCGGCCATTTCGTGGATGTCAGGCATTTTCGCGGAAGTTGGACATTTTTTCGTGGATGTTGGTCATTTCTTGGAAGGCGGGCATTTCGTGGAAGTCAGCCATTTTGTTTTTTGTGGATGTCAGCCATTTTGTTTTTTGTGGAAGGCGGCTATTTTGATTATTCGTGGAAGGCTGCCATTTTGTTTATTCGTTGAAGTAAGCCATTTCGTGGAAGTCAGCCATTTTGTTTTCTTTGAAATTTCGTGGACACCCCCCTCCCCTTCCTTCCTTCCTATATTAGTTGGAAAAGAATGACGTGACTTTCTCAGAATTTTCGACCTTTCTGCGGAATCGATGACGTCATTTAACAAGTTTGAACTTGTTTTCGACCAATCCGAGTGAAGCTTGAGTAGTGGGGATACTTTTTTGAAGTTACGTTTTTCCTAGAATTTTGGACTTTTTGTGGAATTATGACATCATTCAACAAGTTTGAACTTGTTTTCGACCAATCCGAGTGAGGCTTGAGTAGTGGGGATACTGCTCTATAATTACGTTTATTCCTAGAATTTTCGACTTTTTGTGGAATTTTGACATCGTTCAACAAGTTTGAACTTGTTTTCGGCCAATCAGAGTGAACTATGTGTAGTGGGGATAGTGTTATATAATCTAGCTTAGATTTCACAGCTTCACCGGAGGGGAGAAAATTCATTTTATCATTTTTTAACACGATATTAATTAGAAAAATTAATTAATTTTTTATAGAAAGTTGACATTCAAAAATAGAAAATATGTTCATCTTTTTTAATTGTATTGTTGAACATATTTTGTATTTATTTCAGTGTAAATTTAAAAATCTTCGTCGTTCCATATTAATTTATAAAACAGATAATGTAAAAATAGTGAAATTATAAACAATTGCAAAATTACATTTGACCCGGGCAATATTGTGTATACATTACACAATTATTATTTATGCAACTAATAATTTTATTTTTCTAAAAATACTGAATGTTCACTTAAAGCAAGCTTACTTCAATTTTTTAATTTGATGTTAGCATGTGGATAGTTCAATTGATGTTCTTCATACTTAAATACTTATCTTTTAGGTGCAAATTTTGGATGATTTTGCCATGGATTATAATTTATACTACTCTGCGATTACAGCCAGTACTAACTCATACAGGGCCAAGAAAGTAATGGCACAATTTTGCCGGAAAATGAGCGACTCCAACTACTCACTGAGTGCGACCCAAAGCGACCTGAAATGCGTATCGTAACAGACACAGAATACAAATTGTTTGAATATGTGCCATAACTTAATCAATTAAAATATTCTATTTCACACCGATTGAAACTCATGTATAATTATTAATCAAATAATAATTTCAGTGATAAACTGATCATTGGAAATTCATTATATGATTTTTAACTTGCAGAGATCATGAATAAATTGCAAAAAATCCAAGTCATACCGGTGCATACGGCAAAAGATCGAATATTATCAAATATGAAAAAATGGGTCTCGGATTGGTTAAAATCTAAAAGATCCACCTCTAAAAATCGTGGGCAGCCAAGAAAACAAGAAAGAGACGAAGGCGGAGAGAATGATAATTAATAAATGAAGAAGAGTGAGAATAAATGATGTATGTGATGTTACAAAGTCATAATCTAAAGTTATTTTTAATTTTATTCTTGTTGACTTTAAAAATATTAATATTGTTGAAAGTAAAGTACTTGGTACTCTTTTCTTGCAGAATTTATCATTTTATGTTTAAGAGATAATACATGCGGTATTCCATGCCAAATCGACTACTTTTGAACTCAACCCCTTAAAATTTAGCTGAAACTTTATTATCTTTTCTACCCTTTGAAAAACATTTTTTTTAATTTTTTCTAATTTTTTCATCCAACCCAAAAAAGATTATATGTATCCCAAAAAAATGGCTTTTTTATTTTCAAATAGCCATCACTTTTTAGACTTTGACATTTGGGTATCTTTTTTTTAAAAAAGATTTTTATTTTTGAATGAACTTTCCGAAAAAAAACAAAAAAAAATGTAATATGATCAATCCTATGAAGCAATTGGTTTTTTTTTTTTAACAAAATCGTTCTTTTTTCAAAGTAGGCCACTTAGGGTCGAGTTAAAAAGTGATTGATTTGGCATGGAATACCCCATATACATTTTTGAAATGGATGTAATTTATTTTAGAGTTTATAACAAGTTTGTTGTAATCTTTAAAGTGTTTCATATTTTGTAACACATTTAATTATATGCTTATATCACAATCATTATTTAATATTTATGATTTTTAATCTTGAGGCAATTAAATGTAATAGTTGAATGAATAAATTTTAATAAAAAAATATTAATTGAATTTTTTTATAACAATAATGAGCAGTTCCAAAATAATGATTAAGAAGATAAAATTTTATATAAATAAACATTATTTATATAGATATCCAATATTTCATAAGAATGTATAATATTCTTCGCCAATGTATTATTTTCACACTGATTGTTAGCGGTCAATTTACGTCAGAACACATGCCAAATCACCCACTAACACTAAGTGAAGCAACCGTGATACGCTAGTTTCGGACGAGTAAATTCGAGGTGAATTGTCGGTAAAAACGCTTCGAATAAACGCGTGGTAATCCATACTTCCCCCATACTCAGTCGGTCAATTGACTGTTAAAACGCTCGCAATCACTCACGGTTCCATCGTTTGTCACTCATAGAAACTATGGTATTTCACGATGCGACAGCCATATAAATCCGATTGCTGAACGATGATAATATTTCACAATGTCACTCGAAAATCACCGTCAAATGACCTAAGTTAAACGACTCTTTGACGAAGAATTATTCCATCATCGACCGGGAATCGACTGTTACAACAAAACCGCTAGGGATGTATATGAAATGTGTGACCATTTTATTCGTTATATGTACTACATTTACGATATTGATCAAAAAAATATTCAAGACACGAGTTTTTACACCAAGAACAACGAATGACCGCTAAATTTTTACATTCTGGAATTTCACAGTGGGTACTACAACGATCTCCAAATGCAAAACTTACAGGATTTTCGAATTCGTTTGGTTTTATCTCAACGTAACCACTTTTGAACCAAGAGTACTTGAAAAGATCTCTATATCGAGGAGATGAAAGTTGATTATGAGTAAGCGATTGTAACTTGATGATGTTATTTCTCAAATGTAAATTCAAATCTTGACCCATCAATATTACACTGTCAGAAAAATGTTTGACAAAGTTTTTCCATATTCTGAATCCGAAAACATCAAGTGGCTGAATATTTCCAGTTATTCCTTTTGGTATTATCATTATTTCCAAATTCTTAACAGAGGGTTTGACAGCAGTTACAGCTTCTGGACAGTGTTCAGTCCACGAATCTAATAATAGTAAATTTTTTGAACCAACATTCGGGAAAAAAAACATGTTTCAGCCAAGTTTTGAAGTGGTCTAAAAATAAACATGAAAATGAAAGCAGCGTTTTAAAAATTTATTAAAAAAAAATTAAGAAAACGGTTGACCCTGAAGGCCATCCCTGCAACTTCTCGCCAATTCTATACCTAAACGCTTGAAATTGCACTTATGACGTTTTAGAGCTCTTCGAGCTCATAAATACAATTTGCGTATTATTTTAAGCTCTCCGAGCTCAAAAAATAGCTTTTGAGCTCTTCAAGCTCAAAAGTTTGATCGGAATTTGATAAATCACTATTTTTTGAATTTTCAAATCGCAATAACTTTTTAATGAACGAACCGATTTTCACGCGGTTGGTGGCATTCAACGCAATTTTTTAAGCTTCACGAAAAATTTTTAAGTTTTTATTGATAGAGCGAAAAACACTTTTTTCGGTTTTCTTTCGTCAACGATAACTCACGAACGAATCAACCGATTTTGACCAGACTGGTGGCGATCGACGTGGTTTTTTGATGTTAACAGCTGATTAGTTTTTAGAATTGATCGGTAAAGCCATTTGCAAGTTATTCCAAAAAAACCACTTTTGAAAAATTTTTTTGTAGTTTTTTTGCGATTTTCCAAAATCTACTCGTCCGAATCGTTCCAAAGTATATGCAAAATCTGAGTTTGGTCAAGCCCTTTCGAATGGCACCAACCACGATCAAATCGGTCAAGCCGTTCAAAAGTTATAAGAGGTTTACATACATCCACACACACACACACACACACACACACACACACACACACACACACACACACACACACACAGGACGCGATCAACCTGGTTGTTACTATGGCCCAGGAGGCAATTGCAGGAACCAGATGGAAGGGTGGTACGAAGAAGTACTGCCTGGTAGCAACGTTAGACATCAGAAACGCTTTCAACTCTGCTAACTGGGACTGCATTATGCAAGCTCTTCAAGAGAAGAACGTGCCAGGATACCTGCGTAAAATAGTAGCTAGCTACTTCACGGATAGAGTCCTGAGATATGACAAAAAGAACGGTCCAAAAGGGTACGAAATCACCGGAGGTGTTCCGCAGGGCTCTGTTCTTGGCCCACTGCTGTGGAATATCATATATGACGGGATTCTAAGGCTAAAGATCCCGAGGAATGTTAAACTTGTAGCGTATGCGGACGACGTGGCCGTAGTGATTGTCGCTAAACACCTGGACGAGATTCACCACATGTTTGATCTAGCATTCCAGCAAGTTAACCAGTGGATGGACACAATGAATCAACTGGCGAAACATAAGACTGAGGCAGTGCTTATTACCAGCAGAAAAGCGTTAGAGACCATCAAGCTTAAAGTCGGCGAACAAGAAATCATATCACAACCTTATATCCGATATTTGAGAGTGATTCTTGATGCCCGTCTCAACTTTAAACAGCAAGTGGAACACGTCAGTGCCAAAGCGTCAGTAGTAAGAGCAAGCCTCGCACGATTGATGCCTAACGTCGGAGGCCCAAAGCAGAGCAGGAGACTATTGTTGGCAACTGTAGTCACATCAGTGCTCTCTTAAATCGAAATAGTGACTAGGGTCCACTATAGTGACTATTCACTATTTTTGCAGTGCAGAGTAGATCACTAATTCAAATAGTGGTATACTTTTCACTACTGCTTAGTGAATAGTCACTATTTCATAAGCGAAAGTCACTATTTCGATTTAAGAGAGTGCTTATCTACGGAATATCCATTTGGGCCGATGCGCTAGATTTACAAGAAGCATGGAGAAATGCTGGACCTACGATATACTTATCGTCTGAGTGCCCTCAGAGTAGCTTGCGCCTTCCGCACAATATCTGAAGAAGCAGTGTGCGTCATTTCTTGAACTCTACCTCTCAGAGTCCTAGCTGAAGAAAGACGGAACCTTTACCAACGAAAGAGGTCAACAACACTGAGCGCAAAAGATCTCAGAACAGAACAAAGACAGCACAGCATCGCACGATGGCAATCTCAGTGGGATACCGCAGAGAAGGGTAGATGGACGCATCGTCTCATACCAAAGATCGACATTTGGCTGAACCGGAATCACAGTGAGGTCAACTATTACCTAACGCAGATGTTGTCAGGACATGGCTGCTTTCGGGCTTATCTTCACTGCTTTAGGCATGACGATTCTCCGGAGTGCCCGTCCTGCCCCGGAGCCACTGAAGATGCAAAGCACGTTTTTTTCGAGTGCTCGCGTTTCAATCAACAACGTGAGGAGCTGGAGAAGATCCTGAAGAAGTCAATTCAACCAGAGTCAATCGTAGAAGCAATGCTGTCTTCAGAAGCTGCCTGGAATGCAACGAACACTTTTGCCACAGAAATGCTTACAGAGCTGCGTTCCATCGAGAGAAAAAGAGCAAAAGACAGAATCTAGAAGGAAGAAATAACATCTTAGCCACCAGAAGGAAGAGCGGCAGCTAACTCCTCCCCCCGCGAAGAAATGCCTTACGGTGGTACTATGGGGGATCAGAGGATAAAAGAGAAAGGGGTTTAGGATTTAGTGGATAGGGGCATCAGCGTCGAGTTTTAGTATGACACTGCGTCGAGTCGACACATATCCAGGCCAAACAGCTAAGCCTAGAATCCGTAAAAAGAATTCCCCCCCCCCTAAGGGAAAAAAAAAGAAAAAAAACACATACACACACACACACACACACACACACACACACACACACACACACACACACACACACACATACAGACACAACCGCGGGAATGGTCAGGGAAGCTTCTTAGGACCTCGAAACGTCGAGATTCGATGAAAACTTGATTTTCGTAAAACGGGGTGAAAACAATAACTTCCCGATTTTTGAAAATCTTTGATTTTCTCAGCGGGAAGTTGAAAATGATATTTACGGAAAGAAAATTTTTTCTATCGATATTTAAGCAATTAATCACCTGATGTGAGTTTTCCAGATTTTGATGGGACTGCATAAACATTATCTGTTTTAAACAGTGTTGTTTTAACCACTGGACTAAATTTTCCACTTGGTTCTTTTAAAACCAGAAATAATGGAGAAAGAAGCTTTCCATCTGCAGAGATAGTTGGTTGTATCGGGTAACTATGAGTTGTAGAAGAAACTGATTGCACCAAGTATTGAACCTGTTTGTCACCTTTAACCGCTCAAGTTCTTCCTGAATGCATTTCTAATTGAAACCCGCTTTGGTCAGAATTTAAAGTATTTGACAGCCCATAAATTGCAATTTTCTTTTTAACACTTCCAACAAATTCTTTCGATTTTTCCATTAATATTTTTTTATCTCCAATAGTTTTCGATGTTACAAATTTGTTTATTTTTCTTGAAACAATTCGATGAGCTTTTTTGAAATCTAATAACCACTTTTTAGATGCTTGAAACCGGAAGTCATCAAATTCTATTGATTTTTTAGCTTGTAAAGCCCATTTTTGTAAGTCTGAATCGTGCACAATCATACCAGCATCTAGAGCAGCTTTGAATTTTTCTAATGTATAAGCACAAATTCTAGCTATTCTTTCTTTATATCTTCCTCCCTGGTTTATTTGATGTGCCCATCGCCTCAACTGTCGGGTTGATTCAACTTTTCTAAACTTTTGTTTAACAGTATTTATACTCAAATTCTTTTTTTTCCCACTTCGCCAATATTCAACAGCTCGTAACTTGTAGTCATAACCTAAAGTTTCTTCATCTGTGGTACACGCGTCCTAAGAAGATTCAAGATTATAAAGTGCGGATGCATATTCATTATCTTCTACAATTTCAACTTCACAATTTTTATATGGTTCTCCAAAATGTAAAGTTTCTTCTTGTATTGCTTCAATTTCGGTATACTCGTTCATAGCTGTCATTAATATACTCTCTAAACTATTTTTCAATTGTATTTCTTCATTATTTATTTATTTATTTATTTAACTTAGACCCAACAGCCTACCGGCCAATAAAAGGGTCATTTACAATCATCATAACTTATAAACAGTGTATATAATGGAAATAGTAAAATATTATAATGTTTTCATAATTATAGATACCACTTGTTACAAATTGTACTTAAATTACACACATTTATCAGTGAATCTGGAATATTCATCGATTGAAATGTAGCCAATAGTAATTGAATTACGTTCATGGGATTCACTCTTATATTGGAACTAGTGAGACGAATAATATCACACAGAAAAAAACCGTTTAACGGCCAAAAAATATTTTTCTCAACTTCTTAATTATTTCCTATCTATACTATCAAATTTATACCAGCACTAATATCCGTGTTTACACTCTATGAGATTTTTAGTTATTTCTACTAGAGTCAGGAAAATACGATACCAAATGTTGTTCATCACTATCTGAATTACGAAATGTTTTCTCATCTTCATTGCCAGATAAGAAGAAATCCAAGTCTAAATATTAATTTAACTGACTTTTGTGAACTCCTTAACAATATTATTACTTACGTAACATCTCATAGACATTGATTCTTACATTTATAATTCAAAAAATAAATTAGTTTTCTTATTACTCTATATTAGTAAATAATCTGATAACTTTGTTTAGATTCTTCGAGATGAATATTATGTTAGATCGAGAGAAAAGAACGTGTGATTTAGCAAATTATAGTTGTGTGTATTGTTTTCATGAAAAAGAATCGATAATGAAAAGAAGAAAAAAAATTATTACTGCTGATAAGTGTGATACGTGTGATAAAGTAATTATCAATAAAAGATGATTTAAATCTTGAATTTTAATTTTCCATAATTAATGAAAAAACACGTATTTCCTATTTTTTAGAGCTCTTTCAATTGCCGTTGGTCCCGTTTAAAAATAATACTGGTCTGCAAAAAAAAATTTTTTTTTCTCCTTCTTATTTTCATGCATGAATTCTTCATATTTTGTGCTCTAAACACGGAATCTGACATACAATTAAGTACCACACGTAGATTTCCAATATAATATTTATTTAATTAACAAATAATATTATTAAAACATCAATTATTATAAGGAAATGAATAAATATTACAGTCTAAGTTTTACATTGAAAAATCCTAAATTATAGTCACAAAATGAACAAATATCGGTCAGCCATCTCATTATATGGTGAGAAAATTTGTTATTTGGATTTTTTTTCCTTTTCACTGTTTCTATTGGAGTTTCTCGGTGAATTGACCAACAGAAATCAGCAAGCATTGCTGCTGACCATTTCCCACTGTAGCGTTTTTCAAACTGCATTATATCCTGATGAAACCTTTCACCATGCTCATCTGATACGGCTCTAAGATTTTCAGGAAAGAAATCTAAATGAGAGTCCGAAAAATGAATCTTGAGTGACATATTGCATCCTAAAGCTTTATAAGCAGAAAGAAGCTCCCGAATGATTTGTCGGTAGTTCTCACTTTTTGTATTCCCAAGAAAATTATGACAAACTCCCACAAAAGCCACCCACGCTCTTTTTTCTGCTTTGCTCAACTTCGAATCAAAAGCTTCATCTTTCATTAGCTCACGTATCTGCGGACCTACAAAAATTCCTTCCTTCAATTTTGCGTCACTGATTCGAGGAAATTTTGTTTTTACATATTGAAAACCTGCACTACCTTTATTCATAGCTTTCACAAAGTTTTTCATGAGTCCCAACTTTATATGAAGTGGTGGCAGAAAAATTTTCTCACTTGGCACTAAAGGTTTCTGAGACACATTTTTAAGCCCAGGGGTTAAACTTTTTCTTAGTGGCCAAATTTTTATTTTATCATGTTTTTCTCTTGCGCGACTGTCCTACTCACAAAGAAAACAGCAAAACTTTGTGTATTTATTAACATTATGGAGTAGAACGACTTTTAAGCTTATTTTTGAAGCATCAATAAAAAGTTTCCATTCACTAGAATCTTCTGGAAAACTCAGTTCTTGAACAAGCCCTGCAGCATCATTACAATATACCAAATCATCTTCTTTGGAAAAGTAACTCGTAAAATCTTCTTGCCTCGTATGAATATATGAAACTCTGGTACTTATATCCAATAGATTCCATTGTTTTAATCTTGATCCAAGTAATTGCGCCTTAGATTTTGAAAGTCCCGTCTCTTACAAGATCATTTAAGTCACCTTGTTTAAGTGAATGAGGTTCTTTAGATGGACTGGAAGATCCAGACAAAGTGTATGAAGATGACGATGTACCGGCAGAAAGAAAACTCAATTAAGATTAAAGACCAGAAATATTTTTATTTTCCACCTTCTCATTAATTGGTGGAATTGGAGGTAAAGTGCCTTCACCACGAGGAATTGGTCTCTTTGCAGATGGGGCGTTTGGGTATACAATCTTATTTTTATTTTTTTTCGAGAATCCTCGTGTTGATGTCATGCAGAAATAACAATCATTTTCATGATTCTGAGGCTTACTCCAAATCATTGGCATTGTAAACGGCATGGATTTATGGCTTCCTTCAAGCCAACCTCTCAATGTTCTTGAGCAGCTATTGCAACACACTTTTGGCAACCAACTCTTATCTCGCTCGTCGATAGAAAATCCAAAATATAGATTATAAGCTGTTTTAACACGATCTGTCATGACATTTCACTGGGTTTTTAGTACGAATTCCCCACAAATGTAGCAAAAACAGTCAATAGAATTTTTACAAGTTCGAGGCATTTAATAACCTAAAATTACATAAAATTTTATTAAAATAATTTTCAAACATATATTTTATATTTATTGTTTCTGCTGATAAAAAAATACATAAACTACACATAAAATACTCAAAATCAGTATAGGGAACATGAACTTTAGGCAAAACTTACCAAAATATTTGATACAAAACATAAACAATTAAGAGACAAGTTTTCACTCAACTGTTGTGGAGTCACAGCGAATACTGCGCATGCGCGTATGTAATACCATAAAAATCACCTTCGGCACTTCCCTTCTTTCTCTTAGAACTCGCTAAAACTTATTTTGTACATACACTGTTTGTATATACACTATTTGTAACATTGACGCGCAAAAAAATGAAAAAAAACCCAAATTTTTGAAATTTGAAAAAAAAATTCATAGAAAAAAACCTAGACGTGATGGAAAAAATCGGCCAACGGAGATAGATTCAGAACATTTGAATCGTCATATTTATGTCGGAATTTTTTAAAGGAGGATTTCATTGCAGACCAGTGATAATTTAATAGTATTTTCAAATTATTTATCCCGAGTACTTATTGAAAATTTCTCATTTACCTATATTTTCATACGCTTTCAGTATTTTTAATGAAATAAAAAAAATAAAATATAGTCAGCACTTTTTCATCGTTGACTAGTAAAAAATTTCTGACTTACCGACATTATACGCTCGTTTCACTTACAGACTACTGTGCATTTACCACCGAGTTACGGTTTTTTGACAATATATATGTTTTCGAATGACTGTAAAATGACAGACGAACGATTGATGATCTACGATTTTTACTTCGGTAAAAAATCGGGGAAACCAAGTAAAAATTTGGTTTTTCGAAGAGTAGTACGAATGAAGAATATTTGGTGCGGCTTTCGCCTACCTCCGAAGAGGCCGATACCTGGGCTCAAAAGACTTATACTCGCACGTGTATTTGTTCTACCCTCACGCAACAAAAACACAGCCAAGTTTACGGGCAAGGAAAAACCCTGCCTTTAAGCTTTTACGCTATCATTGGACAGATGTGAATAGAATTGAATTTAATTTCGATCTGCCCTCCCACTCAGTCACCTATATAAGACCCATTCAACGACTGCGTTAGCCTGATCGGTAATATAATAACAACCCAACCAGTTACCAGCGGGGTCCATGCGGGGAGGTGCAGCCGTAAGACCTGTTTGAGCCATAATACTTATCCCCTTTCTAAGAGATCGTTCGTGTGTATCTGTCTAATTTAATCCCCAAATCTTTTAGCTTACCCGCGTTGCCAAATAATTTGACAGCGTCACGAGGCCTTGCTCGATGAGGGTCATCGCAGCGGTAGCTGTTAGTTTCAGTGACATGATTTAACATCACACCACCTACTGGTGGTGGGACCCACGGAGAGGACGTTACTTGCTTAACTGTAATGATCTCCAAAATTTAAACGTATTGCTTTCGCAACACGCAAAAAAATCAGTGATCTCTTTCTCGCCGGCTCGCTATTGTCTTAAGAATCACAGTCACTCCCGCCAGTATGAATGAAGTATGTTAACTATACAGAATAAAAATTATAAAGTAACAGTGAAAAACTTTCACAACGATACTCGTCGTTCACTGTCAAACGACGGCCGTTCGATAGTCAAGTGACGGTCATTCGACGATCATTTGTCGACACTGAATTCACGGTATATGCCGTGTACAGCTTAAACCGTACGATATATACCGTGTATGAAGGGTAGAGGTACCTCTACCCTCCACAATGCCGTGTACGGTTTATACCCCGTACGGTTTATACCGTGTAAGGTTTATACCGTACGCTATATACCGTGTACGGTTTATGCCCCGTAGGTTTATACCGTGTACGGTTTATGCCCCGTACGGTTTATACTCTGTACGGTTTATGCACCGTACGGTTTACACCGTACGGTTTATACCGTATACGGTTTATACCATGTACGGTTTATACCGTGTACGGTTTATACCGTTTACGGTTTATACCGTGTACGGTTTATACTGTGTACGGTTTATACCGTGTACGGTTTATACCGTGTACGGTTTATACCGTGTACGGTATATTGCCGTAAAATGACCGCTTATACCGTCACGGTTACGGGCGAATAGCCTCGTGCATAGAAATATATAATCGCAGAATCCTATTTGCAGTTGTTAACCATCTAGCATGGCATATAGGACCAGGATTGAAATATTCTAATTCATTTGAACATGTACCTGATTTAATTGCAGCAGTAATTAATAATAAATATTTTTGATCTCTACTAAGATCAGGAATTGTAACCGATGGTAAATCACATTCTATGGCTTTATACTTAACAACTGGTAGTTTTTTACATCCCGAAAGTTGCTTCCCAATACATCCGCGTAAGAGTTAGGACCCGTCGTTGTATCATCAATAAATTGAAATAAATTTTTAAATGGCAACTCATTTAAATGTAATAAACAAATCACCCATTGGAGGGGCCGGTTAAATTTTTCTCCAAGACGTCGGACTATTCCACCTTTCCATCCTGTATTAACAGCGGTCCCATCACAGCCATTCACATTTATATCTTTGGTAGATTGCGGATATTTTTCTAACAGAAAGTCATAAATGCCATTAGCAATATCATTAGCTTGCCCTGAAGTCGGTGTAGTGTGTCCAATATATTCAGATTCTGGTTCACTGACGAGTGATATATGCTCTTCTTTGATGGTTTGCCGAAAATATTTAAAACCTTTCTTCAGTTGAATACTAGTATAATCCTTTCTTCCGTCGAAATAAATACCTTTTAACCCGATATTTTTTGCTCCAAATGTCTTTAAAGCTTTTTGAATTTTGCATTTCCCTCTCATAATTTTATTTTTGTCCGTAACTAATGTCGTATCAGTTTTAGTAATTACTCCTTAATTAATTAAAGTTGATGTCACAAGAGCTGCAGTAGCACGATTACGTATATTATATCTTTGACTGGTAAGCACAGTTTCCTTGAACTCAATTCTGTTCTGAATAGAAATACAATCAGAATTGAGATTTCTTTTTTGCCTGTAACTTGGTTCATAGACTGAAGATTTATTTATTTGAGATAAAGAGCTTTCAACTGAAGATGTGGATTTTTGTGAAAAAATATTTAGTCACCGATGAAAAAGATAACGTATTTTGACTCAAATCTGAAATACTACGAGTCAAGCATTCAATATCTTGATCAATACCGTTTGTTGATTGGCAAACATTTTTTGCAAGCGTGTGGTTCGTTTATCTAACAGAAATAAACGCTGAGCGATAGGTATTTTTTTTTCTTCGGCGCAATCACATTTTTCAAAGTCTCTGCATTTACAAAAACTTGCATCAAAAAGTTCTTGGCATCAACTTTAAAATCATTAATTTTTTTCACCAGATAATGACAAAAAACTTTTATTACTGAATAGCTTTCTAATTTTTAAATATTTTTTATGTTGGAAGATAATTAATTAAATGATTCGTTGATTAGAAACTACTTAAATTTATACAGTAGAAAATAATAATTCTACATTTAACGAAACTTCTTTAGCGATTTCAGAAAATGATGGTTCGAATTTACTCGTAGATTTTTCTTTGTCTCTCATATAATTACAGTATTTTAGAACATCTTAATTAGTTGGTAATTGGGTATTTGCAATATTTTTATATTCCTTAACTTTTAGTATTTTATAATTTTGTAGAATTTTTTTGAATTTTTGGAAAAAAAATTTTTGGTTTTTTTCCATAAATATTTAAATTATTTAATAAATAAAAAATAGTCGAAATTTAAACGAATAAGTAACTCCCTCTCGCGTATGTGACGTCATAGTGCATATTTTGTTTGAAATTGTTGGCGCCAATCTCTTGCGGTACACTTTTCTAAGCACGTGTAATCAGCTGTTGTGATTGTTGTTTAAAAAAAACGTTTTGTAGTGTTAGTTATTATAATAATCAAGAACTATTTAATTATTTGATGGCATCAAAAAATGGTTGTTGTTGGTGTATAGTGCCAACATGTAAAAATACTGGTAAATCTACGCCAAATAAAATTTTTATAAATGTTCCATTAAATGCATCGAAACGAAAAAATTGGTTAGATGCATGTGGAAATAAAAATTATTACTCAGCATCAAGTCGGCTGTATTGTTGTGAAGATCATTTTGACGTAAGTATTGGTAAAAAAATACCTGAAATTCATCTAAAATAAAATCATAACCTTAAATTTTTTTTTTCTTATAAGCGTAGTAATTAATAAATAAGTTATAAGTTGTTGATAAGTTATTAATAAATTTTTATAAATTTTAGCTACAAGTGGACATGGAAAATTGGTTAGAGTGGACAACATAAATTTTTTGAGCAGTCAAATTCTATTAACATAAATGAGACTTCCCCGAGGGAACTAGATCAGCAAGACTTTGAAAAAGACGATTTTAATATTAATAAGGTTACAATAAACCAAAATTTAAGTAATACAATCGAAAGAATGGATCTACAATGCATAGACATAGTTAATTCCACCACATATCAAGATTCAGAAAACTATGTGTCCAATGTTTGTCAGGATTATCCTACTACTTGTAGTCAAAAAGTGAATGCTGCTGTTCAAGTTAAAATACGGAGCTTATATAAAAGTACTCAAGTTCAATGTAAACCGCAGACCAGAGATCGTGCTTCGTCTCCAATTGAACTGTCATCAGAAAATAAAAATTTTCATGTTTCATGTTCTTCACCAATCAGTAATAATAATAATAATAATAATAGTAATAGTAATAATCAACTTATGGACACTTCTAACACGACAATAAGTTCATTCCCAACTACTTCAGATAATATTTTATCCACAAATGGAAGTACGGAAAATGAATGAAAAAATAAATTCCATCAAGAAGAATTTCAAAAATTGAATTTACGACAAACGTTTGAAAGAATTCGACAATTTCCTCGTAAATATATCGGGATTCCAAATGACTGCTTGGATATTATTGATATTTTACAGATTTCAAATTTGAGTGACGTAGATATATTTATTACATTGAAGAAGATAAAATTAAATGAAAGTTTCGCCATTTTAGCAGATGATTTTGGAATGTCTACTTCAAATATAAGTCGTATTTTTACGAAGACTGTGCCTGTTATGGCAGAATACTTAAAAGACTTCATTATTTGGCCTTCATCTTCGAGAATTAAACGCTAGTTGCCAATAAGCTTCCGAAGTCGCTATGCTGCAGTTGAATCAATCATTGATTGCTTAGAAATCGAAATAGAGAAGCCAACAGATCCTGTCAAACAATCACTGACTTGGTCTGAGTACAAAAAATGTAATACGATTAAATATTTAATTTCTTGTACCCCTGATGGAATCGTCAATTTCATTTCACCAGGATTCGGTGGTAGAACATCTGATGCTGAAATAGTGTCACAATCCGAATATTTGGATCGTTTGAGACCCGGTGCCGCTGTACTAGCTGATCGAGGCTTTAAGCATATTGAAAACTTGGTTATTGCAAAAAGCTGCACGTTAATTAGACCACCTACAGTAAGCTCTGCACAGAAACCAAGTCATGAAGAGGTCATTGCGACAAAGCGAATTGCAAGTCTCCGTATTCATATTGAAAGATTGATAAGAAGAATACGAGAATTTGAAATTTGTGAACCTCATTCGTGTGTTAACATAAAGCTAATTTCTCAAATGGATAATATTATGACAATCGTTGCTGCTTTAACGAATTTACAAGGAGCATTGATAAAAAAGACATAAGTCATTAGGCATCAAGTGAAACTGTAACATTTTATATTTTTTTACAATAATAATATGAACATTCAAACTTATTAAATAAATATTTTTTATGCAAGTAAAATAGTTCTATTTTTATTATTTTTTAGCTTTAATTATTATAATTATTTTAAAGAGTTAAATAAACGCTTGAAAATACATTTTTTCCAAAATCGATTCAAGTCTTTTAATAATTTATCTATTAATTCTGAGTCATAATCAATAATAATAGACTTAAAATTATTTGTTTCTTCAAATTTCGGGTCAGCAACAATAAACAATGCTTTTTTTCTTCCTGTAAAAAGCATTTGCATTTGCATTTGAGTTATATATTTGATTGATACTTTATCATAATTATTTGTATCAATATATGTACGAAAACTCTTGTCAGATGTTGGACATTTAATTTCAACAACAAATTCCTCATCAATGGCATCAGGTGAAGCTCCAAGATGTGAATATTGTTCAGATAAGAATAATCCACATTTTTTAAACTTTCTCTTTAACTTCTGCTCAACTCTTCGTAAAACCATAGCTTCTAATTGTTTACCTCGTTCCATAGCTTTTGTGTTTCGTAATTTTTGACCACCGACCAGCAACTCCACCAACATTCCATCGGTTGTATTACAACGGGATGCTTCATGAGCTTTTGATGCAGTAATTCGTCCATATCTCAATGTAAACCAAAGGTCACAGTCAGCTTGATCTTGAGTCTTTTTTTCGATAAGTTCACACAGTTCTCGAGGCATTCGATTAGTACTAAAATCTAAAAATTCCTCAGATGATGTTCCTCCCAAGTTAATAAATTCAACGAGTAAATTGTGTATCGAAAGACTTTGCTCGGTATTTACAGGGTTGAAATACTTCAAGATTTGACTCTGTACAGATTTTCCTTTTGTTCTCTTCACAAATTCTTCTAACGTATTAAAAGGCTTAGTCACAGCGGCGACGTCTTTATTAGAAGCAAAATCTTTCACCATAATGTATTTGATAGATGAGCCAACTTGAGAAAGAACAGACTTTCGCCAATAGCACTCAACATCTGTCGGTGACGGTTCTTCAGATCGTCTATGTAACCACATGAGAAAAGCAATCGAGTGTTTACATCCACCTAACAAAGATATAAAAACAATAAATTTATAGGTATCTTTTTTTTTAAAAACATATTTAATTTTATTAGCTCATAACCTATATATTATGCATGTTTATGTAATTAATGAACAATTATAAAAAATGATCAAATTTGAATAATAACGGTAATGAATTATCACCGGAATATCTATAGACTATTTCATTTACCTGATGACGCCGCACAATCATGACACTGAATTGATAAAATTTCTTCGTCCACAATATTTAGGACTAAAGTCACTCTATATGATTTATTATGTACTCTGTGCTCAGGGCAAATGAGACATTTAAGAGTACATTCTGATCCATCAAGTTTCAATTGAACAAATTCTATGGCAGCATCTCCATATGACTGTCTCCCAGATCTATAATTCAAAATAAATTAACCAAAAATAATAAGATATATCGACTAGCTTAAAAACTTATTAAATATCTTTTAATATTTTTATTTCTCTGTAATTATACATACTGGTTAGCTTTTGCTCCTTGCATTTCAGCTGATATAAAATCGAAGTTAGTGGCGAGAAAAGACGCAACCATAAATGCATCAACTCGGGGTAAATTGTCAGATCGTGCCTGACTGTAACCAGGATCTACTTTTCTTCGGGGCATTTTTGTTTATTTATTGATTATTTATCACTAACGATACTGTCAAACTGGTACCACTCGGCATATATAAACACTAAACATGTTCATAACCTCCATATACCACTATTCACGTCAGTTTTTTAAGAAAAATTTTCCGCGAAATCCATTATCAATTTTTTTTAATACTTTCAGTGAATTCTTACATTAATTATTAAATATAATGAAACTTAAAGTAATAAAGTTATAAAAACTTAATTTGAACTTTTTAAACACTGTAAAATACCATTTACCACTTAATATGGATTTAAATAATCGCGCTGATATATGCACAATGACGTCAAGCCAATCACAACACGTTTCGAATCACGTGACTTTTTTATCATTTAGGACCACTTTTATTTATTTATTTATTTAAAAATTACTTGTTTAAATTAATTTTTAATTTTTTTCCCTGGTCTTTTACTTATTAAAGAATGCGTTAATTACATTTTTAGGGCAAAATCATTTTCATGCAAATACCCAATTGATCCTGTGGTAATTTACTTGAATCACCAAATACCGGACACGTATACTTATTTGAGCACCGTGTTGTATTGCTACAAATAAAACAAGTTCAATAAAATGAAGTTAGAAACTTAATACTTACATAAGTGTAAGCAACGCTATTCTAATTGTCGACCCCGTAACAAGACTCGCACCCACTCAACGAGGGTTGAGAGGACTACGAGAAAAATTGTTAGGGGCATTCCGACGCCACCCTCCATGAGGACCTCACGCGATGAGTCCTAGCAACCTCACCCAGGCATCGTTATCCCTTAATTATATTGGCATTCATTAGCTGCCCCATTCCGTAATCATTGTCGGGTTACCAATACTTGTAGTTGTATAAATATAAATAAACATGAGTGGTACATGAAATATAAACCTCGAGTCTTACATAAGTATAATTAAAAAAAATGTTTCCTATTAGTCATACTTACAAAATAATTCAGGAAAAACACTAATTGAAATTTGGTTATTATTCAACACAAAATTTTAAACAAAGTTAAGCAAATTATTGTAATAAGCAATGTAACAAAACTTATTTGAAGTTATCTAGCATTGCACATTATATCCGAAGATACTCAAGCAACGATAAAAACTAATGATATACGCGTCATTTAAGTAATATCGGTAAATCGAACAAACGATCGATGCTTTTATACATAGTAACCAACACTAGTGCCAAAAATTACAAGCTTTAGGAAAAATCGGTATCAAATGACTTTGCATATGACGCGATTACTGTGTACAAAAATGGAACTACAGAAAAAGCGAAGAATGATTGCAAATATTAAATTATCTTGAAGCAATGCTGTTTATCGAAAATTTAGTCAGTTTCTACTATATACAGTATAGTGAAAAATGTAAAGAGAAAAGGATTATATTATTTTAATTTGATTTTTAAAAAACCACAATTGTTGAATTTTCTTTTATCAAATAAAAAAATCGATATAAAAAAAAAATATGATTTTACTTCAGTAAAATAACCGTTATCATACGGACATATTTGAAAAAAATAAAATTTTCTACGAAAAATGAATTTTTCAAATTATTATTTTTCTATAGAGAATAAAAATAAAGTGAGTGATACTAGATTGTTTTATAAAATTGATATTATCTCAGAAACAAAAAATTAAACTTAATTTGTTCTTGAGAAATTCTTTTTTCATAAAAAATTATATTTTCTTCAAAATGTATCCACAAATAATCCACTTCTCACTATAAAAAATATTTAAAAAACATCAGTATATTTAATGTAATGGCCATTATTTCGACAACTTTCAATTTGACATGATTTTTTCAAAGAACCTTTTTTGTAGAGAATCAAATTTCCAATAAGAATCATACAAAAACTACGATAATTTATTGTTAAAAAGTATAGATATATCAACAAATGTGAAATTTTACTTTAAAATTTTCATAATCTCAGGAAATTTCAATTTGAAGTGATTTCTTCAAAGGACCTTTTTTTGTAGAGAATCAAATTTCCTACCAAAATAAGTACATGGAAAAATTTTTATTCGATTCTGAACTTTCACTTCAATTAGCGAGCCTAAAATATCGGCCTAAAATTTTTTCCATTCGCACCTGTTATGTCCAAGGGCGTTTTTAGAGCGGTAGCGTAAACGGTGGAGGTTTGGACAAACAGTTTAAAGAATACGCAACGGAGGTTTTAATTCCGTTGTTTTAATTATTTTTGTGGGAAGTTTTCGATGTACGAATTTACCACGCCTTCGTTTGAGACTGGGCACGGATTTTATTAAGAATAGATGTACTTAATCTTTGCAGTATTTTTAGTTATTACCGGATCCGTGTTTCCGGGACTGCTGTTAGCGCCTTTTACTGGATTGGGCCCTCTGATTAGTCCTTGCAGCGGATGGATTGGGATGGAATTGGGCTGCTTATTTTACGGGCTTCTTATTTTGTGAAATGAACTGATTTAAAACTGATTTCACTTTTATTTAGATTTATTTTATTTAACACCAAAACTTATACTTTCACAAATTTAATTTTAACGTAGTTTAATTTAATGAATTTTAATAATTTGATTAAACTAACGTCCTCCAGTCCCCCGTAGAGTAAAGTGTGCAAAACTAGTTTTTAAGAAATGAATTTCGAATAAACTTAATGACCGAATTCTCGCCTAAGTGCAGAGCAAATTAGAACTTTGAGAATTCCGGTTCTCTAGAATTATTATTAATACTTATAATTAATACGTGGCCTGCCGGTTAAACCGCGTCCAAACTTCCTTTAAGTGCAGCGCAAATTAAAGCAAAGGACTCTACAAGGCACGGGCCCGTTAGTTAAACGCGGAAGTCGAATTAACCAACTAAGACAAGACGTTGGCTGTTGATCGCCTTTTTAAAACCTCGCGTTGCTGAGTTTGCAGAAGTCCCCGCTAGTCAACCAGCAGTCGCGTAGCTTCTATTTTATTGTGGCTTTCGCGCATGGAGAAGTCTTCCATCTGCGCGGACGATTTAAATTTAAAGAAAGAGAAAAGAAAAAAAAATTTGCGGGTGGACATAACACACCCATTTTTTTTAAGCCATATAAACAGGATTTTCGTTAATAATAATTAAAATTCTAAAAAAGAGGATTTTCGGCACACCCTAATGAACAGGCCTGAGCGTATTTCCTGCTTCAGACATGAACAGACATCGCCGGTCCGAAATGGCCGCATCTTGAGAATCTCAAGCTCGCTGATCGGCATTATCTACAGCCGAGTCTTGTAGACTTAATCCTGCGTGTATCACCAGCTGCAATAGGATATTATTCGCTACTGACATCACCAAGATATTCAGGCAGATTGAGTTTGACTCGCTTGATTGGCCGCTCCAGTGCATTCTCTGGATAGATGAGAATAATAGGTCATTCTCATAGTGTCTTGAGGCAGTAAGCGTCCTAGTAGACGCTTACTGCCTCAAGACTGTCACTTACGGTACCGCTAGTACACCTTTTGACGCTGTACGTGTGCTCATCCAACTAGTCAAGGATGAAGGACACCGCTTCCCGCTATTTGTTGCTCCAATGTTGGAAACACGCTACGTAGATGACATTTACGGTGGAGCAGACAACGAAGAAGACGCTATAAAGGTTGCAGTGCAAACAAAATCACTGTGCGCAGCAGGCTGCTTTCCGCTTGCCAAATGGGCTAGCAATAGTCCGACTACTCGTTGAAGTCACTCCAGAAAAGCAGATAGACACACCGCTTAGAGAAATCAGTGATGCTCCAGTAAAGGTCCTGGGCATGTACTGGAATCCACACACTGACGCTCTCCAGCTCAAGTACACGCTACCAGCAGATACACTGAAGACAAAAAGAGCTATTTTGTTTGAAATCGCTAAATTGTATGACCCGCTAGGACTTCTCGCACCAATTGTCGTAAAAGCCAAGATCTTCATGCAAGATCTGTGGCTAGATAGAGTGTCATAGGACGAACAATTGTCACTATCACTTATTCATCAATGGACTGGATACCACGAGGATCTTTGAAACATCGAATCCATCCGCATTCCACGCTGAATAATATTGCACCTGGAACAACAATAGAATTGCACGGGTTCTCAGACGCTTCGCAAAACGCTATGGCTGCCGCTGTTTATTCGAGAGTCGCTGACCCTGATGGGAACACAAAGGTCTCACTTTTGTGTTCAAAAACGCAAGTTGCACCGTTGGAGATCATGACAATTTCACGCTTGGAATTATCTGCTGCATGGTTGCTTACGCAACTGATACTCCATGTCAAGGAAGTTCAGTCGCTAGAAAATGTCAAGATAAATTTCTGGACTGACTCCACCGTGATTTTCACATGGATTAAAAGTCCAGCAAGTGCGTCGAAATTTATTCCAGGAAAGCAAAACCCCGCTGACTGTGCTTCAAGAGGTATACCAACGCTAAAACTAAAGCAACACGCTCTCCGGTGGCATGGACCAACTTGGCATTATGAACCAGAATCCTCGTGGCCCACGTTGAGAGCCTCCAGCTGACAACGCAACGCATCGAGAAGAACGCCAAGGTCTGACATTAGTAACTTGGAAAGCAGAAAACTGCCTGCTCCAACAGTTACTAGCGCATTACACGCAGCTGTTTCCATTGCTACGGAAGCTCAGCATCTGGCATCGTGTCATCGACCGCTTCAAAACAGTTCTAAAATCTTCGCTGGCCTACCCGTTCACTCCATCAGACCTGGAGCGCGCTAAATTGACCTTGATAAAGTTCACTCAAGGACAATTCTTCGCTAGAGAGATTCACACGCTTCAAAATGGTGATAGTCTGCTGAGAAATAACTGCATCACCAAGCTGACTCCGTTCATCGACCATCAGGGGGCCCTGAGAGTTGGTGGCCGCTTGAAACACGCATTGCTGGACCCCGAAGAAAAGCATCCAGCATTCTACCACGACATTCACCGCTTACATCAATCCTCATTGATGATTCGCACCGCAAAACGCTTCACGAAGGTACTGAGCTTACGCTTGCTGACTTACGCAAGAGTATTTGGATCATCAGAGGCCGTGTTCCAGTCAGATCATTCATCTTACGCTGCGCTATCTGCATAAGACACCGTGGAGAACGCGCTCAACAGTTGATGGGTCAACTACCTGCCGCACGAGTGCAGTCAACTCGAGCTTTTCTGCATACAGGACTCGACTACGCTGGACCCATCACACTAAAAACGTTTCAAGGATGTGGTGCAAAATGGGGCTGGATTGCAGTCTTTGTCTGCATGTTCAGCTCCGCTGTACATCTAGAGCAAGTCACCGACTACACCGCTTCCACCTTCATCGCCGCTTATCGTCGTTTTACCAGTCGTCGAGGTATCTGCTATACGATCTACTGCTCCACACAATTGTGAGGATAGTATAGAGCTTTGGATGACTGCCGTAAAATAAGATAGGGAAATAAAAACTACACAAGTGCCCGGGCACTCCAACACACGCAAACACTTACACGTAAAATCATTTAACACACGACACACTACACATACAACATGGTCTTCTATCGACTCCGCCTCCCCGTGGTCCCCGCTGGATACTGCTCATATCCTGTGGATATATTTCGATGTGCCCACAGGGAATGGGTTGCCAGAGGAGTCGATGAGAGTTGCACACATTTTACAATAACACGCAACTCTTAATGCTGCCCAATGAATGTGTGCAAACACACGAGAGCAGCGGTTTTTCCTTGTCAGCGATCTTGGCTGTGTTTTGGTTATGGTAGGGGTAGGACAAATATACGTGCGTGTATAGCTCTTTTGAGCCCAGGAAACGGCCTCTTCGGAGGTAGGCGAAAGCCTCACCATATATTCTTCTATACGATCTACTCAGATTGTGGATCTATCATTGTAGGAGCAGATAAAGAGCTGAAACGACTATTCGCTGCAGGATCCCGCTCATTTCGAGAATTATCAGTGTTAAACGCGTAAGATGGCACGAACTGGAAGTTCAATCCGCCTGGAGCTCCTCACTTTGGAGGAAAATGGGAAGCCGCTGTAAAGTCTATCAAGTTTCACCTTCGACGAACAATCGGAGACTCGCTGTTGACGCTTGAGCAGTATTCAACGCTACTGGCTCAAATTGAAGCTATCTTGAACTCCAGACCGCTCACACTGCTGAATGGAGATCCTGCAGACCTGGCAGTACTGACACCAGGTCATTTCTTAATTGGACAGTCACTCACCGCAATTCCAGAGCCATCGCTGACAGAAGTACAGCCCGCAAGGCTCTCACACTGGGAACAAGTCCAGCAAACGGTTCAACATTTCTGGAAACGCTATTACCAAGACTGCATCCACCGCTACCAGGCCATTTCAAAATGACACCGTCCACGCAACGAGATCAAAGTTGGATCAGTTGTACTGATCACCATTGAGATTCTCCCACTTACCAAGTGGCCACTGCCCAAAGTCATCGCGCTACATCCAGGTGAGGATGGACAAGTCCACGTGGTAATTGTCAAGACAGTTAATACAGAGCAAGTACGTCCAATTACAAAGCTCTGTGTCTTGCCGCTAACATATGAAGAAGATGATCTTGTCGACGCAGCCGCCAATCCGGGTGAAAATGTTCAGTGAACACGCCCAGCCGCGATGAAGTCGGCCTTGGGGGACTCCCAAATTCACGAGCCGCACCTGTCGACGGCTAGTTCCCGCAAAAACTAACCGCCTGCGCAAAACTTAGCTTGCCCGATCACGCCATGTCTCGACGATGTGATTGGCTGATTGCTCCGCAGACATGCGCAGTCAGCCTTCTTCCCGAAGCTGACGAGAAAGAGGACGCATTATTATTATTATCTTGAGCTACAACGCCATTGAGTCTTACGCTTCGCTATCTCGCTATTTTAATTCGCTTGAGTTACAAAATTCCACTTTTTCGCTTATTTTATCATAAATCCGCTTTACTAACTTGTGATTAATTATTCTTGAGTTTGTTAAAGATAATTTAGTTTGTATGTGCAATTAATTCACCGCTTTTTGAGTGCCAGCTGTGTATTCAACCACGTGTCAACCGGCTTCGCTTTATTACATACGCTTTCATTAACTTATCCGCTTTATAAACAATAATCCGCTTACTGATTAAATAAATATTAAGTGTATATTGTGTAAATAAATTTCTAGTTCACATTGTTAATAATATTAAGGGGGTGTTCTGGTCTAGAAGCCTAAATTTTAGGCATTTTTCAAACTAACATAAAAAAAAATGAAAAACATTTTTACTATCCGTTTTTTTGTATGATGTTTATTGACATTTCAAGAATATAAAAAAAAATTTGAAAAAATAAAATGATAAATTTGACAAATTACAGGCCGGTGAAGTGGGGGCTACAAAAAAAACGGTGCACTCTGGTTGACATGATTCCAGCCCTTGTAGTGATATAAAACAAAAAAAATTGACAAATTCTCAATCTGTAAATATGTCACTGTCGCGTTGACTATAGAAAAAAAAAAAAAAATTCACAAAATGGCGTCGACATAAAATGTCATTTTTTTTTTACCCCTTTTTTTGAGCTTTTTGAATTTTTTAAAAATACTCCAAATTGAAATTTTTTGAAATCCGTAGCAGACGCAATAGAGATATATAAAGCAAATTCCCACTAAATTTCAAAGGAATCGGTGGGGTAGAACTTAAGATATCATGTCAACCACTTTAAAAAAGTAGTTTCGAGAAAATCGCGTTTAAAGTTTGAGAAACAATTTCAGTAAAATGACTCACAATAATATTTAATATTCACTTTGGATTAATCGCAAATCCCAGATCCATAAATTAGGCCTTCTTCTACTTCCTACTCGACGTTTTACGAAGTTCTTTCTGCTAATCGAGCTGTTCTGCCTTCTATTGAAGAAGCAGAAGCAGAAGCAGCTGCGTCACAAAATCCACTGTATCTCCGAAAATAATTCGAATTTTGAAAAATCCACTTAAGGACATATTTTTAAGGGTCTAAAATTTGGAAATATGCAAAAAAAAAAATTCGAATTTTTTAAATTTCTAGACCAGAATACCCCCTTAAGTGTTATGTAAAAAATATTAATTTAGGGTATGTTACGTTCCCAAAAATAGGGTATATTAATTAAAATTATTTAAGTTCAGATTTTGACCTCATTAGGATGTCAATAGACTCCAGGTGGGTCGTGTCAATGATTTATCCACGAAGTACTTTTAAACGATATAAATTTATAAATTTTGAAATATAACTTTAAAATAACCTGCTTTAGGTAGGTGATTTGGAATGCCAAAACGCTGACTAGCGCTTCGGCGATTTCACCAGGGTGGAAAACAGCTAATAAAAGCGCTTACACCCTGGGGGATAAGGTTTTAATAACTATTCATATTAATTGATTAACAACTAATAAGATTTATTCAAAAAGGATAAGGCAGGTTCAGCCTCGGACCAGCAGAGATTGCTCCTCTGCTAAGTCCGAGGACTGACTGCTCCAGAAGAAGTCTGAAGACAGAATGTATTGTTAAATAATAATTACAAAGAGTTTATATAATAAGATTTTAGCGACGTTGCATCTCAGGTTACCCTATGAGAACATCAACGCAGTCCAAAACCCACAACGTAGACTGTTTAGTCTACTGGGCTGCGTTGACGTTCTAGAAATTTGTTATCTCGAGGTATTTCCGTTACGAGATACCTCGAGTAACGATTAATTAATTAAAATAATGATTTATAAATTTTTAAAATAAATTTATAAAATTTTTAATAAATTTAAAATTTACGAGAACGTAACACCTCCCGACTTAAGTGAGTCGCAGCGCTACGCAAAGCGGTACGACTCCCAAAAAAAAAAAATGATTCGATATAAACCAAAAGGAATAGTAAATTTTAAATTACCAATTTACTTAACCTAAACCTGAAATGTAACGCTTACATCGAATTTATTTTATAATTAATACAAAAATGAGAGGTCATTGAGAATGCCTCTCAAAATAAAACAATTTTTGGTTTGATATTTGGCGCCCTCCCGACTTATGTCGGTTATAAAATTTTTAAATTATAAAATCAAATGATTTTAATTTATAATGTTCTACTGGCTGAATCTGGTGTTATTTCGTGGGTAAACGATTTATATCGGTACCGCAATAAAATAATAAAAATGAGCATACAGATTTTGCAGAAACGATTTGGGTAGCTGATGAAATGAATGCAAAGACTTTCCATTTCGACCGTGAAAATTTCTCATAATTTTCCCATTACTGCTTTCTCCTAAAAGCGGATCTATGCAGATGGTGGTCCAGCCCTACCTCAAATACGGGCACTGCAGCTCTTTACTAAGGTTGATCTTCTAACCATTTTTCTCGATAATTGGAATCTCCCTCAAATTATAAGGGACGTACAACAAATTGAGGTACACGAGTAGCCGATGAAATGGATGCAATACGACCTTCCATTTCAACCGTAAAAATATTATATAATTTTCCCATTACTGCTGACCACTAATATCGTGGATCTAAGCAGATGGTGGCCCGGACCTACCGTACTCGATGTTGTAGCCCAAAAATTTGAGGTCGATATCGCAACCATCTCGAAAAATGGCCAAAGTCTTCCTTAAAAATTTAATATATAAGTTCTGCAGGATGAGTAATTTTAATAATTACTCACCTGAGAAAAATGATTGCAAATAAAATGAAATTGCAAAGGTTAAAAATTATAAAACGACCAGATTAAGCCAGAAACATTTAAGATTTATCAGAAAAAATCTTGACAGTTATGGTTATATATCATATTTCAATTTAAAATTATGTAACTCAATTTTTATTAGATTGAGAACAAATTTGAAATATTTAAATTATTTTTAGTTAAAACGGACGCCAAATTTCAAAATTGAAGCTTATACCTTTGAGCTCTGATAATCATATTTATCAGGAGGTAAATTTAATTTTTAATTTGACAATTTCCTTGTCCAAATTAATCAAAACATTTTTAAAAGTTATGTTTTAATTCGGTAAGTATTCAATATGCATAGTAAAATAATTGCCTTGAATGGAATATGCAGAATTGATTTATAAAAGTTGATTTGGATCACAAACGAAACCGAATCAAATTCCGTAGTTTAAATGACGTAATATGTCATTCACAAATTACAGTTAATTTATATAAAATTGATAAATTATTTCTGAGAAAATAGAAATACATAAAAATCTAAACTAAAATGCAGTGCAATTCCTGCGCTGCGTTTTCTTTCAATTATATTTAAATTTATGTAAATTTGTCAATCAATAATTAATTAATTATATAACAAAATATTTAGTACAGTAAAATTTCATAATTTTTACTGGCATAGTAAAATGATTAATAATTAAAATAATAGTCACGATCATAAAATGATTACTGATTAAAAGGTTGAAATAAAACTTTTAATAAAAATATATGATTGATTAAGTAATTTATCCTGATCATTAATAATAATAATGACTATTTTAGGATATCGGTTTATTATTTAGGAATTATTTGAGTCAAGCAAATAATTCGAGATAAATTAATTTTAAAATTGAATTATATACATGAAAATTAAGTTTCAATTTTATAATATAACAGCATTTCATTGCTGATTTAATCGTAGTGAAAAAAAAAATAATAAAATATATTTTTCTTAACAGAAAATTAATTAATTCAAATTATTTGCTCATAACTTAACTTAATGAAATTAATTTCAAATTTTCCTGTCGCAGTATAATTCATATAAGAATTAACTGTCGAATTAAATTAAGAAAATCTGATTCAAAATTATTTTTAAAGAAATTTAAATCATTACAAATACTAGTGATTAATATTTAATAAAATGAAAAATGTTAATACCGTGAATTTTATACAATTCACTGGTATTATTGAATATAAAATTCAGGCGAAATAATATCATAATAAAGATTACGATCCGCCTAATAATTATTGATTTTTAAAATTATTTATAATGAAATGTTTTATAATTATAGAAAACTATAGAGCAATTCAAATATTTATGAAAATATAAAATTATAATTCTAATGTCATAGATTAAAATTTTCAAGTTCGTTGCCGGAATCAATCTTCGAAGATGGACCTCCATCTTCCGACGGCAAGACGATCACTTCCGTGAAAATGAAATTAGAATAATCTTACTTGATTTTGTGTCCAGTGATTTTTCGGCGATCTGCACATAGAATTGGTGCATAACATGATGATCACTTCACAAAAATAAATTTAAAAAAAAACATTTGATTAACATCACCGAATCACACATAAAAAAAACTTGATTTATTTAAAATCGTTTGTCCGTAGCAACATAGTAAACACTAAAACACTGAAAATTTGAATTTTCATAACTGTTTATAAAAATTAACTTCACAATTTCGTTGAAGTTTTTCATTAACTGCGTCATAAAAATTAGAGTTATATTATATAAAATAATAAAATAGTCTGTAGCAATTTTTGTTACGATTATTTTAATTTAAAAAATCATAGTAATAACTATTACTTAAAGATTAATGAATAAAAATATTTCTTTAAACTATATCGTCACTGCTTAATAAGTTGAGATTAACTTCATAAAATCGATGAAGTTATTTATTAACTGAATCAATTTCAATTTAATAATTTACAGTAACTTATTATTAGTTGAGAGTTAAAATATTTTTAAATTGTTTCATCACTGTCTGATTATATCAAGTTAAGAATAACTTCACAAACATCGATGAAGTGAATTGTTAACTGAATCACAAAATCGCGCGATACAGTTTGATAAAATAAAATAATGGTCCGTAGCAATTTTTGTTACGATTATTTTAATTTAATAATTCAAAGTAACTTATTATAAGTTAAAAATTAAAATGTTTTTAAATTTTATCATCACTGTTTAGTTATATTAAGTTAAACTTAACTTCACAAACATCGATGACATCACTGAATCACAATATTACGCGACACAGTTTATCTTTATAAAATAATGGTCCGTAGCAACACTTTAAATAAAAGTTCAATTTAATATTTTGATCTTTAAAATTATTTTCAGTCAAGTTTTTAACACTTCGCGAATATACCATGACATCCTGGTCACAGCACCACTGTTACGTTCCCAAAAATAGGGTATATTAATTAAAATTATTTAAGTCCAGATTTTGACCTCATTAGGATGTCAATAGACTCCAGGTGGGTCGTGTCAATGATTTATCCACGAAGTACTTTTAAACGATATAAATTTATAAATTTTGAAATATAACTTTAAAATAACCTGCTTTAGGTAGGTGATTTGGAATGTCAAAACGCTGACTAGCGCTTCGGCGATTTCACCAGGGTGGAAAACAGCTAATAAAAGCGCTTACACCCTGGGGGATAAGGTTTTAATAACTATTCATATTAATTGATTAACAACTAATAAGATTTATTCAAAAAGGATAAGGCAGGTTCAGCCTCGGACCAGCAGAGATTGCTCCTCTGCTAAGTCCGAGGACTGACTGCTCCAGAAGAAGTCTGAAGACTTTCCTATGAAAAATATGAATAGAGCAAAGTATGAAAAATTTTATTTTTCACCTCACCCTAATAAGCATGTTGAGACTCAACTTATACAAAATTATTTCTCTAATGCTATTTACAAGCAGTATGACATAAGGGTTCCAGTGCTGAACTGCATGCAAATACGGATAAACATCAAAAGAAGCGATCTTTTTAGTTCTTATACCATAAGCGTATTTTCCTTACTATTCATATAATTTTCTTATCGTCACAAAAACAGCACAAATAAAGTTAGAACTAATTCAAAATATTCTTATTCAACAGCGAGCATCACAAAGCAGTTTGCAACTACAACTAGCGCCTTCATTAGAACATCAAACTGCTGCTATGTTGAGTATATTAGAACGTTATAAATGGCATCAATTCAGTGTAGTTACATCACAGATCGCAGGACACGATGATTTTATTCAAGCAGTGAGAGAACGAATTTCTGAAATGCAAGAAACATTCAAACTAACTATTTTAAATGCAGTATTGGTGACTGAAGCATTGGATTTGTTGGAGCTAGTCAAAAGTGAATCACGAGTGATGTTACTCTATGCAACTCGGGAAGAAGCTATCCATATATTAACTGCTGCGAAAGAACTTAAAATTACTGGAGAAAATTATGTTTGGATAGTTACTCAAAGTGTAATAGGAAATCTTCAAAGTCCCAATCAATTTCCAGTTGGTATGCTCGGTAGGTTCATTTCATTTTATTTTAATCGTAAAATATGATCTTCTAAGACTTTGCTTTGAATCAGATAAGACTAATTATGATTGAAAAGAAAAAAAAAGAATCGTTATTGAAAGTGAATTTTTACAATTTTTATTTCAAAATATATTATTCTCATCAAAGATAAGATTTTCAGAAGAAAATTTTCAACTATCTTATGGACCACTAATTTTTTTGAGAACAAGTTTCTGTAATCTTAGAAATTTTTCTTCGGAAGCCTTTATTTTAGGGTTAATTCAAGAACAAAGGTGCCAAATATCTGAAACATTATGAGAAACTTTGTGTGTGTGTGTGTGTTTTTTTTTTTTTTTTGTAAAGAGGTACGAAAAAAGATCTTCAAAAGACACTGCTATCGTTAACTCTGCCGCCCATCTTACGGCAGATATCGATAGTCGGTAGTGTGGAGATTTTTACCCACTAAAAAAAACATTCCTCTTCCCCTCTCTCCTAGATGGTACGGCGAGGACTGGATTGGAACCGCGTTAGCATTACTTCAATCCAGTCGTGCTGCGTCTCACGACTCCTACTCCTGGCTACTGGTCCCTTTCTGCAATTCTGTCTTTCAGGAGGTGTTGTGCATAAGCTGCAACAGCTGACCAGTTTTCCTCTTGTTTGATCATATAGGTCACCAGGCTTGAGGGGGAGAGCCTGGTGCCTATGATCTCTTCGGTGCTTCTTCTGTAGTCCTTCCATCGAGTACACTCGAAGAATGTGTGTTCGGCGTCGTCAATTTTATCCGGGCAGTATTTGCATGTTTGTGTGTTGTGTAAACCCATCTTGAAGAGATAGGCGTTGAACTGCCCATGCGCTGTCAGTAGTTGGGTCAGGAAGAAATCCGTGTCCCCGTGTTTCCGAGAGAGCCAGGCGTTGATGTTTGGGATCAGTCGCGCTGTCCATCTGCTTATCTCTCCCAACGCCCATCAGTCCTGCCACTCTTGCTGCGTTTCCATTTTTATCCTCGTTCTTGCCTCCTTCATGTTTTCGCCGCCGATTTTAGCGTCGTAGAGTTTTGCTCTTTCGAACGCTAATAGGTCGATGGGCGCGGCTCCCGCAATGACCAATACAGTAGCCGCTTTTGAAACTGTGCGGTAGGCGCAGGCAACCCTGAGAGCGCCTCGCCGCTGTACCGCTGCTATCTTTCGCCGGTAGGTCTTCTGCTTTAATATGTCTGCCCATATCTCCGCTCCATAAAGCAGTACCGAGTGGACTGCTTCTAGAAGAACTCTTCTCTTTTTTGTTCTTGGTCCCATGGTGTTGGTCATAATTCGTGCTGGCTAGACACAGTCTTGCTGGCTTTCTTGCATGCACTGTTGAGGTGTTCATAGAAAGATAGTTTCTCGTCTATCATTAACCCGAGATAGCGCAGGGCCCTTGTTGACATGAGTGTTGTTCCTCCCAAGTCCACAGCGAATGGTTTTGGGAACCATTTTTGACGTGTCAAAACGACCATCTCGGTTTTCTGTTTGGCGAGTTTCAGGTGATGCTTATTAAGCCAAGTCTCGACGGTTTCGATAGTTTCCCGAACTAGCAGTTCAGCCTCTTCTACGCTGTCCGCCACTATAGTGGCTGAAACATCGTCTGCAAAGCCTGTTAGCTCTACTTGCTCTGGCAACGGGATTTCAAGAAGCTCGTCGTAGTCTGCGTTCCATAGATCAGGCCCCATTATTGAGCCTTGCGGCACGCCAGCCGTTATGGCGTATTCTTGTGGGCCTTCAGTAGTTTCCACTATTAGCTTTCTATCGTCAAGGTAATTGTCGACTAGTGCCGGAGAAGTCATACTTTACGAGCTTTGAGGCTACTAGACCATGCTTGTGTTGCTCTCTTCATGACTTTCTTGATCGCTCCGACTGTCAAATGACCTTTCCGGAAGCCATGCTGGTTGGTAGCGAAACCTCCGGCACGTCGATGTCGTTGCGAAGTCTCTCTTGTATGAGCTTCTCGAGCAGTTTTCCAGCAATGTCCAGCATACAGAGTGGTCTAAACGACGAAGGTGTTATGGGGGTTCCCTTACCTTTGTCTAAGAGAACCAATCTCTGCCGTTTCCAGACCGCGGGAAACGTGCCAGTTGCCAAGCATGCGTTGTAGGTGTTCAGGAGTATGTCTGGGTATTCCAGGGCTACAATCTTGATCACCGATGCCGGGATGCCATCAGGTCCAGGTGCCTTTCCTGTTTTGAGTGACTTGGCCGCGTCTTGTAATTCCTTTGTTGTGAAGGGTGTTACTTCGTTGTTTTTAGTGTAGTGTTTCTTCTCCCGCAGCGGATGTTTGGGTAAAATCTCTATTTTCTATCAATTTGTAATAGTCTCACAAATTTGATGTATATACATTAGAAATTAACTTTCTTTGTTGCTGTAAGATGGACAGCGGTGATTTAGGTCCAACTCACTTTCCCCCCCTTCCCGCGCTGTGGTAGTAGCCCTGGGATGGGGTAACAGTGGTCAGTAGCATAAAATAAAAAATTTGCTATTTTCTATCAATTTGTAATAGTCTCACAAATTTGATGTATATACATTAGAAATTAACTTTTTTATTTTTTTTTTTTTTTAATTTTTTTTGCTCATCAATTATACTTGCAAATTTTCAATTCTGTGTGATACCTAAGAGGAAAAGCTACGATGCTATCCATTAAGGCTGGAGACTTCGGCGCCTCTGGTGAAGCCTTTCCAAGTCGTTTGGCGACAATTTGGTAGGCTTTACCCCAGATGTCATTGTCGAGATCGTTGCAGATCTCTCTCCACAACTTTGCTTCACTTGCTTTGATGGCTCCGTTTAGCGTTTTTTTTGGCTGCTTGTACTCTTTTGAATACAAGTCCTGGCTTGGGGAGCGTTTTGCGGCTCTCGTTGCGCGGCGACGTAGTTGATGGCATATTTTGCGGAGTTCTGCTATGTCTGTTGACCACCAATACGCCGGCCTGTGAAAACTCCAGTTTTTCAACCGCGGCATAGAGGCGTCACATGCGGCGGAAATCTCCTTCATCGTATTTAGCACTGTCCTTTCTGTCTCGCTGCAAGTATCCGGAGTCGGATTGTTCTGAAGGATAGACCAGCTCCGTGCAAGTGAAGCTCGCAGTGCCTCTGGATCAAGCTTCCTGACATTCCACTTTCGCTTAGAAAGGTCGTGTTGTGATACCGGAGCAGATGCCAATCCAACGTTAAATGTCACGAACTGGTGATCACTGCCACTGTATTTTTCGGATACTGTCCAGTTTTCAATCATGTTGGCAATTCTTGGAGTCGCCAACGAAATGTCGAGGATGGACTCTTGGTACCCCGGTCTTCTGAAAGTCGTGGTGCTCCCAGTATTTAGCACTATGAGGTCGAGTCTAGCCACGACGTCAGCGACCTCGTTGCCTTTGGTGTCGGAGAAAGCAGCGCCCTATTCAGCCGATTTAGCATTGAAGTCGCCAGCTACGATAACTTTGCCGTCGAACTTAGTGATCACATCCTCTATATTCGCCAGTTTCTGTCGGAACACAATAATTCCTACGTTAGGTGAGAGATAGACGCTCATGAAGTAGGTTGTGGGGGTTTGAATCCAGACAAAACCTACTCCACTTCCGTTGTTGATGGTGGTAACGTTCTTTGTGTTTACAATCCAGATTGCCGCCGTGCCAGTTTTGTCTGCGAACCATGCTCTATCTTGGAGGTTTAGATATTGCTCACAGATGAAGCAAACATCGATCCTCTCTTCAAACACTCGCTGGCGAAGTAAATTTTGCGCCAACGCACATCTATTCAGGTTTCCTTGAAGTATGCGTGTCATTTCTGCCCTTTCGTAGCTTCGGCAAGTGCGGTGCGGAATACCTTACAAGCCCCGGAGCCGGAAATATGACATAAGCTATCTGGAGCTTCTTGTTCCGGTGTACAGAGGAAGCACTTTGGCGGTTCAACGCAGTCTGCAGCTTTGTGGTTTCCTCCCCCGCATTTAAAGCAGCACTTGCTTCTGTCAGGCTCCTTGCAGGAGTTCGTCACGTGCCCGTATCCGAGGCATTTGATACAGCGTGTTACTTTTACAACTGGTCGAATGCGGCAGTTAACCCATCCGATCATTATACGAGCCTTGTCAAGGATTTTTAACGCACTAGCCTCGTCTATCTCACAGAAGGCTGCCCGGTTGCCCCGTCGAGTAGGCTTTGTCAAATTTACCTGTTTGATCTCCAGCCTGGAGAAGTCACGTTTGAGTGCTTCGCGGACGTTGTTCTCAGTAGTGATGGCATCCAAGTCTAGGACCTCGATCGTTGTTTTTGGTGTAAGCGTTCTGACTGTACCAATGTTAGCAGTGGCTGCTTTTATCGTAGCCGTGAAAGCGGTAGTGTCTTCAGTCTTGCGACCCATTTCTAGAAGAACGCCCCCTCGCTTCGTTTGTTTGATAGACTTTATGTCTACTCCAGTCTCTATCGGATTAACCTTGGCTTTGATTTCCTTGAGGAGATCGGCGTATGTTTGCCCTTCAGCTGGTTGGACAAGCACAGCTTTAGTTTTTGTCTTCTTCCTCCTCGGTTTCTTGGAGCTAACATTGCTTGGTTGGTTTTGGGCTGTAGCAGATTGAGCAACTGGCTCCTGTTCTTCCTTTTTCTTGTTCTTCCGAGTCACTTTGGTCCAGGTATCGCCCCGTGCTGTCTTCTTCTGTGCTGGCTTGTTGATTTCCGAGGAAGGGCTGGGCGTGGATAGCGGCCTCTTCTTGTTGTTCTCTTCTCTATGCTGTGTTTTCTCAGGAGTGACCGAAAACGTCTGGGATTTTTTGTTTAGATCCGGAGATGTTTGCGTGGTTCTCGCCGACTTCGTTGCTGGTTTGTTGGCCAACTTATATGCTGTGGCAATGGACGCTACTATTTTTCTGAGTTCATGATGGAGATTTCGTTTATCCTTTATGAACTCAGCCAATTCTTCGATCTTGCTACCGAGCCGTTCCATTGGCGATTGTTGACCAGTGACAGTCGGTAGAGAGTTGATCCTCCCTCGGCATGTGTGAGTGTTGACGGGAGCAACAGGTCTTCCACCTATTGGAGGAAAGTTTGTTTGCTGTGCGTCTACTTCCATCAGAGCTGTTTCTTTACTCCCTGTAGCATTGCTAGCATTGCTAGACAGCAGAGCCATGGAGTCCACTGTTTAAACGGTCGCTTGATAACGACGAGTTCAGGCCCGTTTGTACGCCTTCCCTCGCCGGCACTAAGGTATCCCTCCTCTGCACCGTAGACGATGTTTGAAATTGTTCTGACATTTTTATATCGTTGTTTTTGTTGTTCATTTGGCACTTGGTGTGTGTGTGTGTGTGTGTGTGTGTGTGTGTGTGTGTGTGTGTGTGTGTGTGTGTGTGTGTGTGTGTATCCTCTGTACTATAATAGTCCACTGACTTTACTCTTACCCGTTGTGGCAACTAACTTGCTTATGGAATTTTATTGTTCTATTTTATGTAAAAAAATCCGTAGATTACGATAATAATTATAAAAAAGCTAAACTCCCCCGCGTTTTTTAAATAAATAATAAAATTACACTAGGGTCGCTGAGATACCGTGTATTTTTATCAAATAACTTATACATTATAACGGGTATTTTCGTACTCGTGCGTTATGCGAGGACGAAGCCCGAAATAAATAATCTGGCCTACCTGCTTTACCTGTTGTTGGGCGCCAGGAGCTTTGCTCCAATCACGTTGATGTCCGGCTACTCCGGTTCGGGACTCCTTTTGTCGGGTAGCGGGCCTTACGGGTACGACTTAATTATAGAGGAACGAGGAAAGTATTCGGGCTATTCGCATTAACTCGCAATTAAAAAAAAAATTAAGTTATTAATTTATTAACAATAAATTTAAATAATTGTCAAGATTAACAAAATAAAATAATTAAACGCAAAAAATTATAATCATCGATGATCTCGTCGATACGCCGTCGATACGCAGTTTCGCAAGAAAAACAACGTCAAACTTTCTCCAAATAACAATACTTCGGTAAATTTCAATCAACACTCTCAAAAAAAAAATATAAACGTCGCTCACTCAGTTAATTGAATCAGTTAACGACAGCAACACAATAAATCTCCCCGCAATTCACTCAATCGCAATTAATTAACTAATTAACAAAAAAAAAATAAAATCTTCGCGTAATTTAATTGAAATTCATTGATTAAATAATACCAATAATAACCATAACATAACGTCCTCGAAATTCAATTAATAACAATTAAAGTCAGTTGTTATTAATTAACCAAAAAAACAAAAATTAAAAAAAAATTTGTTCGGCTTAATAATAATAATAAAAAAAAAATTCGTTCGCCGCAGTTAAGTAATAATTAAATTATATAATAAGTTATTACACTCGCCGGCTTTAATACATTATAAAATTAATTAATAATTAATCTAAATAAATTAACTTCTGTTTATTCGCCAGATTTAAATAATAAATAGGTAATTGATCCGCACGAATCCGAAGCTCGATCAATGGGTAATCGACCTCGTCGATTACCCCGGGAGTAAACGTCGAAATTACAAAAAAGAATGATAGTAACAATTTTAATTTTAAATTTCATACATTAGTACACAAAAAGAAATAACAACCATGGCGGTACCGAAATACCTCGTGGGATTATTATTTTACCGGCTGACTTAATGCAACCTTGACATTCCTTGGTGATGTGTCACATCAAGCAACAAGAATATTAATTACGAATAATTAATAATAAACAAGAAAAAATTCTTTATTAAAATAAATTCCACGAGCTATTTATCTAAGAAAAACCGTGGCACTCACCCTGGTCGAAGACGTAAATCTACGTTGTCCGTCGATTGGCCGCACCAGGTCGTACTCGGCTTCCACGTCGAACGATCTCGGACAATGACCTTCCTCGGCGAGGATACGTGCTGATTTTTCGTCACTTGCACACGTCAACTAGCGATCATCCAAATAAAACGTCGTAATAGATCACGCTTCTATTAAATAAATAATTGGCGACAGCCAATTACCGTCGTAATGCCGTAATAAATTTTTGGCAAACACAATCGCAATTAAACACAATAATCAACATATAGCACACTACGTCGTGGCTATTTAAACGAAATACTCAAATTTCAGACGCAAGAAATTACAAAAGTATTCTTTGTGATAAATCTCAAAATCAGGCAGTAATAAAAAAAAATAACCAACAAATTCTTCAGAATAGAAAAACGTGTCCGCACGCGGCAAATCGAAAACGTGGAAGATCAAAAAAATTAAGCACATCTCGCATTCCTCGTCTCTCCCCTCTTTGCTGGGTCCGTCGTTAGCTTTGGACTCCAGAGATGGCGCCACAAGTACAATTTCCCAATATCGACGTTTTGAGTGATGTATTGGCTGGAGCATTGGCGCGCTCGACAGCCAGTTTTCCGCCTTCACGCATGCGTCGATTGCTCACTTCGAGTTCCTATAGGTCCGTCGTTCCAGCTCGTTCTCGAGACAGCCATCCGCCCGTCGTCGATGATCTTGTAGAGAATCCACGTCGATAATCCTCGTTGGTCTCTCTTCGCGGGTTCGTGACCGGTCATAAGTACCATTCTTACAATTACAATTACTTAAAACTAACTTATTTGCTAAATTAAATTCGTAATCCCAATAAATTTTTGTTTCGCACGCAATCGAGCTTCGGTCGCATTTTCTCGCGCTAGGGCGACTCGGTCGCGGCGAATCCAACCAATGGACAACAATTATCTCTAGCGCTCAATTTAAATTTTCTTTTAAAAATTTTTAAATTCAAAAAAATTAAAATTATCAACAATAAAAAAAAACGTCTTAACAGGTGGCGCTAAAAGCGGCCTGTTACAACATGTATATGTATATTACTGTAAAGCCCTATTAATATTGGTATTGTATTGAAGGGCGAAAAATTCTGAATTAGGAACCACAAAAATAAACTCTTTGCAGTTTATTATATTCGCGAAAAAAAATTAATACAAAAAAATAATTATTTGTTGACGTTTAATCAAGCGGTCGGTAACAAAGCAACAGTAACTGAGGTTGGTGGCGCGCGCGAGCCAGGGCTCAGTGGTTTTCATCCACTGCAATTTGAAATGTAAATATTTTTGACATAGAAATTTAATGAATTTATTTATTTTAAAGTGCGTTTATAAGGTACTCGACCCTTGATACACTGTCGAAATTAGATTCCGACCTGATAAGATTTACAATTATGCAGAGTAAAAGTATATATGGTATAAAAACATTCATAAACTTAAAAACAAAAGTTAGAATAAAATTATGTACAAAACAAAAGATAATAATTATAGTAGGATATAACATAAAAGATAAAAATATACATAAAAATAAAAGCTAAACAAAAAATCAAAAGTCAACAGCACTTGTTGCAACCCAGTAGATTCAATACTGTGCTCCGGAGAGATTTTCAGGTGTTCTGTACGAAGCGTATGAAAGGAAGAGCATTCCAAGAGGAAATGTACCACTGTTTCGGTGTCGAAACTGTGACAGAAGCAACATGTTTGATCAGGATACAGTTTAATCGTTGCCTGGATTATAGAGATGTTGCATGAGAAGCGGTTCGCCAGTCTGAGCTGAATTTTGGGTACAACCAAATGATGAGAGTTATGCGCTTAATATCCGGGAAGTGTGTCATGTTGAGTTCTGTGGATGATGAATTGGCACGTAGACGACTGAGCATATCTGGTCAACTCCTTGTCTCTCAGATAGGATTGATACTTGTGCAGGATTCTCATTTTGTTAGATTTCCAGTGATCAGGCGTAAGATTCTCTAGCATGCCTTCCTCAGATATTAGTTTAAGGTTGTTCTTTAGACGCTGAAAACAGTTGAGTTTTGCAGAGTTATAGCCAGCATTGCATAGTGAAGTTAAATGGAAGAGGCAGATTTTGAGAAGTCTGTCGTCAGGCATCTCCAGTATTTTTATCAACAAGTTGAAAGCAGCTTTTACTACTTCCAGTGAGACATGATAAAGATCTAGTTCAAGACGAACCGCGTAGTTGGGCGTACAGGTGGGTAAATGAAAAAGACGTTTGAAGAAATATAGGTGGGCAGTCTCCAGCTTTTCCATACAGTCGTCGTCTAGACCCCATATGTGAGCTAGGTAAAGAAGAGTTGAACGAGCCACACTGTTATATACCTTGTTTTTACTGCGCCATGAGTTAGCTCTTAAGCGTGCTAGCAATGAAATCACAGTTCCCGCGACTTGTTTGCATCTTTTTGAGGCTTCAGCAGCTTCTGTTTTTCCTGAGGTTGTATTGCAAGGAACACCAAGGTAAACGTACGACTTGACAATGTCTAGTAAATAACCATTAGAGGTGAAGCCTTTGTCATATTTTTTGAGACGTCCAGATGCTCTACATATCATCACTTTGGTTTTATTAGTATTTATTATCAGGTCATTAAGCGCGCAGTATTTTTCCAGTGTTTTGAGCTTGAGCCTGAGATTCGTATCAGAATGAGCCAGGAGTACTATGTCGTCCGCGTACAGAAGCATTATCACATCATGAGCACCACCAAGGCTAAGACCCTCCCCGTTATGGTACTTGAAGAACTGATCGGCATCTGAAATGAACAAGTAGAAAAGTAATGGGCTATGTATTTCGCCTTGGAGCACTCCGACAGTGATTGGAATAGATTCTGACAGCTCCCCGTTGATCCTTATCTGCATGGTTGCGCTTTCATAAAAATTCCGCAGAATTCTTATAATTTTATTGCTGCAACCTAGGTGCGCTAGTTTTGCCCAAAGCTTGTCATGGGGGACCGAGTCAAAGGTGCGTCTAAAATCTATAAATAGTGCGTATGCCGCGACTTTAGGTAGCCGAAGTTGAGATTGCAATAGTGTTTGGAGAATAAACATATTATCGGCGCAGCTTTTGCCTTCCCTGAAGCCGGCTTGTTTTTCGGGGATAATCTTTTCCTCTGCAGCCCAATCCCGTATCCTATCATGCAAAATTTGTGTAAATATTTTAACTGTAAAATTTACAAGAGCAATGCCTCTGTAATTACCTGGGTCTGCGAGGTTGCCTTTCTTGTGGAGCATAAAGGTTACGATGCTGGACCAGTTTGTTGGCAAAACTTCGGAACTCCAGATTTTGTTAAAAAGTGCAAGAAGGTATAGAGTCCAGTTGTCAGGTAAATCTTTCAAGAAGTCATTGCTAATGGAATCAAGACCAGCAGATTTTCCTAGTTTGCATTTATTGAGACTGGACCTCAATTCTTCGATGTTTGCATCTTCGATCTTTGCATCAAAAGTTGCATCTTCTGTCAAGAAATTACGCAGTCTAGCCTTGAAGTCCCCGCCCAATTTCATGATGTCGTAGTCTTCTGTAATTATATTATTCAAAACTAGTTGCAGCGAATCTAGTACCTGTTCCAGGTTTTTCTGTTCGGGTTTGAAGTAAATCGAGCCAATAATTACCGGCGTCTTTTTTAGGTTACATTTATGAAGTATCCAGTTCTCTGAGGTATCAATGACAGTAGAGTCGAGATCTTCCGACAGTGATAGGAGGCCACCACTGTGTCTGCCAAGTTTGCTAATCCTTGACGCAGGTACTGTCTGGCAAAACCATTTATTGTAAGCAGGTAGTAAGTAAAAGTCATTCGTGGGCACCCAGGTTTCGGATAAGTAGTAAGCATTGCTAGAAAGATTATCAATTTCGTATAGGTTCTTGATGCCGTGGATATTCCAGAATGTTAAGCTTATTTCCTCTTTGTAGTTCGGTGGGTTGCAAGTGCTGGAGTTTTGTTATTGCTGAGGCGTTGGGTCCAGTTGCATTGAATCAAATGCAGCAGGTCTCCGAGAGCGGTTCACTGTCGATGCTGGAGAACAGGGCACGAGCGTGTTTGAAGACGAGTCGAATTTATAACCGACTCTATCTACATACAGTTTTTGGAAACCGAACTTAACCGTTTTACCTTGAGACTTCAGCTCCTTGGCTTCGAGACGCAAGTTGTTGGCAACTTCCTCCTGTTCTGGGGTGAGATCGTGGTCAAAGTAGACAGGCTCCTTTAGAGACTTTTTTAGTCCTAATTGACTTTTTAATGTTGGAATTGGTCAGTGTTGCTTTAATTAAAAGTTTCTTTTTGTGGAATACCTGAGTGTCAGTCACAGCATTGTCGATATTGAAGTTTGCTTTAATGAAAGAGTTTAGCCTGGAGGTTGCTGTGTTCGCGTCAGCGTCTAAACCTCTGACAATGACATTGTTTCTTCGTAGATAATTATTGACTGACGATATGCTAGATTTCACCAGGTTACTTTCAAGTTCCTTCAAATTAGCAGAAGTAAGAACATGCTGTCCGGGGGTAGGATTGGTAATCATGTTTTCCTCCAGGACTTTTACTTGCTCGCTAAGGTCAGCTATTTGATTTCTAAGTTCTTTGTTTTCCTGTTGTAGTTGCTCTTTTGAGTTGGAGATTTCAGCTAGCAGGTCCGTGCGCATTTTGTCGCGATCTGCGATGTCGTCATGCTTCCATTTGTCTAGTGTAGCCAGTACATCTGCCAGTGAATTGGCCTATACGGCCATGTTAGCCTCAGAATTAAGATTTACGTTGAGAGTTTCGTTTTCAGACATAAAGTCTGGGAAATGCAAAAGGTTTGGCTATTGTATTGATAATCGAGAGACTTTTTGCGGTGGCGAGTTAGCCAGTGGTGAATTGCTGGGCAGACCTGTTGACCTGTGTTGTTTTACCTGAAAGTATTCAGTGATATGGTGCGTAGATTCCTCACGTGGAGTTTGGGATAAGGATGCCTTTGGCAGACGTCCTCTTTTCTTTGATGAAAGTTGAGGAGTTTGTGTCAAGTGAGATAAATCAGCAGAACGAGCTGGCGACGAGGTTAGGTTATGTAAGAAGATTGATGCGTGAAGGTTGAGGTAAGACAAACTCTCTGTACAAGAATTGCTCCTGGAAACGTTGTTCGGAGTGAATTCTGGTGCTGTAATTACACTGTCAAGCTCTGCGGTGTCTTCCGGATTTAAATCCACAGCCATGACATGCTGGCTGTGAGGAACCTAACCTCAGCATAACCTGCCCTCCACGTGTTTGCGGATTCACTCTTTTAGGAACACTACAAACGACTCACTACCTTGGATTTTAAGTAAATGACTTGAGGCGAAAAAATAAATAATAGAAAAAACACACAAGATCAGCAACGAAAATAATTAAATAATTTTAATTAACGTAAATTAATTATACACGCTTATAAACACGACCGTACGTCACTAGCAAACCAGGCGGAATCCGAAATTTAATGAATTAATAATAAGAAAAGATTATATACAAGTATCATAATATTGTTAAAATCGTAGAAAATTGAAAATAAAAATTTCTACTTACGAATAATAAAAATTATCTTAGTATTTAATAATCAGCTAAATCTTTCACAGTTCTATGAAATTTAAAATTGTAACAATACTGTTCCCCAAAATTTAACTAAATTCAGCCGGTGGCGGAGATACCGGCCGGGTAGAGTATTTTACGCTCACCCTTCCTAATATATGATCAAATTAACTCGGAAACCCTTCAGGCTGGGTTAGTGCACGATTTTGGACGACAGGTAATTTTCTATAAAAATTACCAAAAATAATCAAACTTCTAGGAGCCGCGCCGGACGATCAATCAACGATTTAAATTAATGCGAATGAAGAATGTAAACCACGGTGTAATTAAATTAAGATTAGGATAGAATGTAAAATTAGAGATAATAAGTGATTAAATATAGGTAATATTCTAAATGATCCTGTTAAACTAGGAAGATGGATCGTAGGAGAAGAATCCAGTTAGGTAGTCAGCACAAAGAAAATAATTAAAGAAAATGAAATAAATAGGAATAAATTTTTAGATAGAAATTTATTCAGATTAAGGCCTAAGAGGTTTAAATTACTGAGATCCTCCGTGGGCCAACTTAATTCTATTTTCAAATAACAAAAATAAATCCTTTATGGGATTTCTAACTCACATATAATCTTCTTTTCAATTCAATTTATAATAATATTGCGCTCGAAAATAATAATAATCGCATTCAAAAATAATTATAACAATAGACAAAATTTAATAATATTAAATGTAAGTTATACTTGAAAAATAACAACTGTATAATAATAACTAATATTCAACAGTATTAATTATAAATCACGCTCGAGGAATCATAATCATGATAATAATTAATATTTAATAATATTAATTATAAATAACGCAAAATAATAAGTAGCATAATAATTAATAATCAGCAATATTAATCGCAAATTGCGCTTAAAACGGTAATCATAGTAATTGATTATTAATAAAATTAATTGTAAATTACGCAAAAATAATAATTATAATAACAATTAATATTTAATAGTAATAACTGTAAATTACACTCGAAATAATAATTATAATTATTGATATTTAATAATATTAATCGTGAATTATGCAAAAATAATAATTATATTAACAATTAATATTCAATAGTATTAATTGTTAATTATGCTCGTAATAATAATTATAATAATTAATAGTTAACGATATCAATTGTAAATCACATTTGGAAAATTATAAATATAATGATAACAATCGATATTCGACAACATCAAAAATAAATCACGCTTAGAATAATAATTATAATAATAATCGCAATAAAAGTATTTTTATTATTGAGCGTGTATCAAATCAAAGTGAGTCACAGGATGCGATCAGGATGTCAACCACCGCGAGATTTTCCCTGGGAGGCTATTTTAATTTTAACTGATAAATCAACTCACGTTTAATAGTCCAAGATCTCAGGGCTGCCAGACGTCACGTATTTTCTGACGGATGAAATGTGGACGATTAAGTAGTGTTAGTATGTACTATGATCGTATACCTATCTGCTAGCTTGGTTAAACGGCCAATTTCCAGGTATCAAGTGATCAAGGTACCTAAAAACATTACTTACTTCACGTAAATTCTCATGGCTGATTTGCATATATGTTTTCAAGTGTATAGTAAAAAATAAATTGTCAATACTCCCAGACATTTTCCGTCGGCCATATTGCTTAGCAGACGCATTAAGGGTCTCAAAATAAATAGTTTTCACGTGAATTCTGATGTTCCATTTTTATATATGTTCATCCGATAACTATTTTAAAACCTTTGACAAGAAGACAGACCGATTCAAGGGGCCAATCATCCCCTAAACTAAATTTTAATATCTCTGTGAGTGGGAGCGCGAGAGCATTATCTACGCGCATGAGACTGAGTGAGACCGACTGCGCTGTTAAGGCCATGAAAATTACTTGAACAGATATTTTATAATTTTTAGAACTTTTGTTGACAAGTAAATTATGGCAACAAAAATAAGAAAAAAAATTGACATTGAATAAATAATACTAAAGTTAGCCGACATTTTTAATTTTTTTTTTCTATTTATTTATTAGAAATAAAAAATATTTTTTAAAAATAACACTCATATTTAAATAACAGCAATTTTTAACTTCCCGCTAAAAATCGAAGATTTTCAAAAATCGGGAAGTTATTGTTTTCACCCCGTTTTACAAAAATCGAGTTTTCATCAGATCTCGACGTTTGAAGGTCACAGGAAGCTTCCCTGACTATCCCCGCGATCTTGTCACTATGTCTGTCTGTATGTATGAGTGTGTGTGTGTTTTTTTTCTTTGTAAAGAGGTAAGAAAAAAGATCTTCAAAAGACACCGCTATCGTTAACTCTGCCGCCCATCTTACGGCAGATATCGATAGTCGGTAGTGTGGAGATTTTTACCCACTAAAAAAAACATTCCTCTTCCCCTCTCCCCTAGATGATATGGGGAGAACTGGATTGGAACCGCGTTAGCATTACTTCAATCCAGTCGTGCTGCGTCTCACGACGCCTACTCCTGGCTACTGGTCCCTTTCTGCGATTTTGTCTTTCAGGAGGTGCTGTGCATAAGCTGCAACAGCTGACCAGTTTTCCTCTTGTTTGATCATATAGGTCACCAGGCTTGAGGGCGAGAGCCTGGTGCCTATGATCGCTTCGGTGCTTGTTCTGTAGTCCTTTCATCGCGCACACTCAAAGAATGTGTGTTCGGCGTCGTCGACTTTATCCGGGCAGTATTTGCATGTTGGTGTGTTGTGTAAACCCATCTTAAAGAAATAGGCGTTGTACTGCCCATGCCCTGTCAGTAGTTGGGTCAGGAAGAAATCCGTATCCCCGTGTTTCCGAGAGAGCCAGGCGTTGATGTTTGGGATCAGTCGCGCTGTCCATCTGCCTGTCTCCCGCGACGTCCATAGGTCCTGCCACTCTTGCTGCGTTTCCGTTTTTATCCTCGTTCTTACCTCCTTCATGTTTTCGCCGCCGATTTTAGCGTCGTAGAGACTTGCTCTCTCGAACGCTAATAGGTCGATGGGCGCAGCTCCCGCAATGACCAATACAGCCGTTTCGGAAACCCTGCGGTAGGTGCAGGTAACTCTGAGAGCGCCTCTTCGCTGCTCTGCTGCCATTTTCCGCCGATAGGTTTTCTGCTTTAATATATCTGCCCATATTTCTGGCGAGTCAGAACGACCATCTCGATTTTGTGCTTGGCGAGTTTCAGGTGGTGTTCATCGAGCCAAGTCTCAACAGCATCAATGGTTTCCCGAACTAGTAGTTCGGCCTCCTCTACGCTGTCTACTATTATCGTGGCTGCGACGTCGTCTGCAAAGCTCGTTAGCTCCACTTGCTTTGGCAACGGGATGTCAAAAAGCTCGTCGTAGTCCACGTTCCATAGATCGGGCCCCATTATTGAGCCTTGCGGCACGCCAGCCGTTATGACGTATTCTTGTGGGCCTTCAGTAGTTTCCACTATTAGCTTTCTATCGTCAAGGTAATTGTCGACTAGTGCCAGATTTTCTGGCTCCGCGTCGAACTTGTGCTCCAAAATGTGCGTCTAAAATGTTTCCCCAATTTGCGCTGTTAAATGCGTTTTTGACATCTAGCGTGAGGAGAAGACATACTTTACGAGCTTTGAGGCTACTAGACCATGCTTGTGTTGCTGTCTTCATGACTTTCTTGATCGCTCCGACTGTCGAATAACCTTTCCGGAAGCCATGCTGGTTGGTAGCGAAACCTCCGGCACGGTCGATGTCGTTGCGAAGACTCCCTTGTATGAGCTTCTCGAGCAGTTTTCCAGCAATAGCCAGCATACAGAGTGGTCTAAACGACGGTGTTATGGGGGTTCCCTTACCTTTGTCTAAGAGAACTAATCTCTGCCGTTTCCAGACCGCGGGAAACGTGCCAGTTGCCAAGCATGCGTTGTAGGTGTTCAGGAGTATGTCTGGGTATACCAGGGCTACAATCTTGATCACCGATGCCGGGATGCCATCAGGTCCAGGTGCCTTTCCTGTTTTAAGTGACTTTGCCTCATCTTGTAATTCCTTAGTTGTGAAGGGTGTTACTTCGCTGTTTTTAGTGTAGTGTTTCTTTTCCCGCGGCAGATGTTTGGGGAAAAGCTCCCCTACGATGCTGTCTATTAGGGTGTCCGTTACTTACCAATTTGGTTTTTGACATTGCAGCGCCCCTAAAATTTTTAGTTCGTGACCTAAAAAAAAATATCAGACCCATATAAGCCCTTAATATTGATATTAAACCTTGCCACAAAGACGATACATTTCCCATTTAAATAACATGGGGTTTTGGCACGTTTTATTATTAATTTTTCTGTTCATATGCTAGTTCATATACGGCAATGGCGAACAAATGTTCTTGTAGGAAAACTGAACGCTCTACAAAAACTTACTCTTAACTTTTTTCGATAAATTTACTTGCTCAAAAGTTATTTAAGCTCAAAGTTAAGCTAAAAATAATTTCTTCGTTTTTTTTTATTTTGACCGAAAAATTGTCATTATTTATGTAAAAATTAATTGTTTATCGCAAAAAATATTTCATTTCAACTGTATTATACGTAAAATTAGTGTTGCATATTCCGATAACCAGAAATTTAAATTTACAATCTAAGTTTCTCTTAAAATTTTGCAATTTATTTGCATATTTGAAGAAATGTAACAGGATTAATAAATTTTCGACATATCAGTGAACACAATTTATTTTTTCAAACATTTCTTAGTGACATTTGGAAATTTCTTTTTATATTCAATAACAATTTGGAGGACATACTGTTTTTGATCTTCGTGCTTAGCTAGAGTGTTGATATATTCTTCAGTCAATTTGACAGCTCGCTCTGCAGAATCATTGACTACTTGTAGATGCTGAAGAATTTCCAAACCTTTCAAATAACCTGGATGATCTGACCATAAACTATCATCTAGTTGAAGAAAGTTTGTGTCGATACAAAATCTTTCGAAAAATTTGAGGGAATTCGAACTTATAAAATAATCAACGTTTTTATTGAGAAACGAATTAAAATCCTCCAAGTTGAAAATGAAGCGTTTAGGATAATCAAACTGATTCTCATCGCTTGATGTCAAAGCCGCAACCATTTTTTGCTTTACGTCAGAAGAGATATTTTTATCAAAAATTATCAGAAGCAGTTTTAGCGAAATTTAAAAACCATTTATGGTATTTAAGTCCTGAAACAGCAGCTTTGTCATTTTTTGTTGTTTGGTGTTGTTTGTCATATCGTTGTTTGGTGTTGTTCATTTGGCACTACCCGGAGAGCACGTGTAGGGTGTAAAAGCAGAACCTACGGACGCGAACAACGCTACCCTCGGTGTGTGTGTGTGTGTGTTTTTTTTTTTTTTTAGGGGGGGAATCCTTTTTACGGATTCTAGCATATATGTAATACTCCTATATGGACAGTTACTATAAGTGGAAGGTGTTCCGACTAAGTGAAACAGATAGTGTATTGTTCTCTCTCTCTTCCGAGTGCTTCAGTCAGTTTTGCGCATCTTTTGTGCGCATGAAGCAAAACAGACAAATTCAAGCGGGTAAATGTGTTTAGCTAAATTTAATAAATAAAAAAATTTATTATTCAAGATTTATCATTATAATAATTTATAATAAATCTTTTACTTTTAGAATACTTATCAAAATTAAAAAAATAACTTTTTAGAAATAAAATTTTGGAATTATTGATAAGTTAAATCAAACTAATTTCGTAAATAAATTTTATTTATTTTTGTTATTAATAATTTAGCATAACACTTTAAGCTATTTTAATTTTTTAACTCTGGGTAAAGATTTAAAAAAGATATTTCTATCTTTTTTTCTCAATTGAATTTTTTATTAATTAAAAGTTAAACGAAAATTATTTTTAATATATATTTTAATGTAAGAATTTGAGGATAAAAAAGTTAAAACTTATTTCGATAAAAATATATTTTATTTCACATACAAAAAAATATAATACATATTCTTAAAATACTATTGGTTATAAAATAATATCAACTTATTATACTTTTGTCGTACATAATTTTCTCTGACAGAAAGTTTTTTCGCTTCATAAAAGAATCTAGTATTTAAATAAACTTCAATGATCCATTTACATAACTAATTACGGTGATTATCAAAAAAATTTTGTAACAAAACATGATCATTCATTTCTCTATTATCAAACATAATCCGAATTTTTCGATATATTTGATTAATAACTATTCTCTTTATATTTTTATTCAAAAGTTCATGAGAATATTCTCTAATTACTTTTTCTGAAATTCTACAAATATTTATAACATCTGTTGACGGAATTTTAAAAGGACCTTTATTTTTTATTAGTGATAAAAGAGGCATTGCTTGACGAGATTCATCGGTAGTTAATTGATTTTTGCAAATTTTACAAAATATAATTTTGGAAACTTTATATGAAATATAGCCGGATATATACAAAACGATATTGTCAACAAAAGGAGTTAAGTCCCAACAATAACGTATATAATCATGATCTGGAAGATCTGGCACTTCAGTATTATGAAGCAAATCATCGTGTCCAATTTGATCGTAAACATTTCTGCTGCTTGACGATACATGTAAAATATCTACATTATCAAAAACACAGTTACCATTTTCAAATTGCTTCAACTCGTGTCTAATTAATAAACGCTTGTAAGCATTTTTAAATTGTAATACATTTGGATTATTGTTGAAACCTCTACGACTTCTAATAGCGCTAAAAAAGGTTTCAATATAATCTTGGGACAGCTTGTAAGTTAACAAATAACTCATTCCTACTTTTTTTAATTGATCATACAGAGGAAATATGTTTCTCAGAGCTATAATAATTCCAATGAAGCCAGTTTTTCGTTTTGTATAAATTAATGGCGTTCCCTTGTCATTACATTAATTAATAATATAGTTTTCAAATTTTAAAGCATAGTTTTTCATTTTCAAGTAAGTATCATCAGTCAACGGGGTCTTAAATTCATCTTTTGAAAATTTATTTTTACAATTTAACATATCACCGATATTGTTAAAATTTAAACAAAATAAAGCAGTTTCTGAACTGTCTTCAAAGTTTCTTCGAATTTCTGCATCATCAATTATTAGTAGAAAGTTTAAAGCTTTTGAGACACTTTCACTAAGTGTTTGTATAGCTAATTTTACATTCATTTTATTATTTTGATAATAAATGTGTTTCTTAGTTAACTTATTAGCCACTCTCAATCCCTCTTTACATTGCAAATCATACAATTTTTCTATGTATGACCATAAAATAGATTTATTGTCAACAGTTTTTATTGTCTTATGATCTCCTAAAGTATTTCTAATTAATTTTATCATATGACAGAAATCATAAAATATATAACATAATTCAAATGTAACTGGATTTGTAAAGTAGGGTTTAAAATTAGGACCATAATTTAAATTAGCGCCTAAATGATTGCACATACTTATATTCGAAGCTGCTCCATCGAAAGTTATTGAATAAACTTTACAATTAGCTCTTTGTAATAGCTCAAATGCCAATGTTAAAATATTTGCGCGCTCTTCACTATTCAGAGATCTAATTAAAAAATAACCGATAGGAATTTTCCAATTTTCATTCATAGATACTGCCATCAAAACCAACGCATTTTTTGCTGTAATCGGATTATCATTATCAGAATAAGCGGAATCAAAATTATGTACTGTCCCAAAGCTTATGCCTCCGTGAAATTCTTTTTTGTCATATATTATTGCTTCTTTTATCGACATTTCATCCAGAACCAAGTTAATTATGCCGCTTTTCTCTTTACATCGCAATTCAATAGCTTTAAACGATTCATCAGTAAACCCAGGAGATCCATCCACTACTCTGTACCAAGATTTTATTGTTGATACAGATGGCAACTTATTATTAAATTTTTCTCGAACGTATCTATAAGCCTTCGGTGAATAAAAATGTAAAGATAACGCGAAAGACCGAACTTGCGGTGAGTATCCTCTTCCATCTTTAATTTTCATACTTTTTATATTTGATAAATCTTCAGACATCATACTCTACATAGAAAAAAATATTATAAAAGAATATTACCGAAGAGAAAATTTGGGATTGTTTTCATTTTATCGTCTTGCAATTTAAAATAAAATAAAATAAAATAAAAAAAAAAAAACATAATATATATCATTAATAAGTAAAATATTAAATATCAATTAAAATATTTATAAAGAAACCCGTCGATAAAAATTAAAAAAAAAACACATCTACAATTGTTTCAAATATTCGATGATAAATACCCTATCACCTATAATAACATATCAATTTGGATATTCTTATATACAAAATTATTAGTTAAATTTGTTGTCTATAACAATAGTGTAAAATATATACAATTTTATGTCTATACAATTTATATTAATTAGAATATACTATACCATCAGAGCATCGCCACTCTCATCTGTTAACATACGGTTTTCTTTAAGATGGTTTATTGAATCCTGCAAAGATCCAACTTTTTGTTGGAGATCCCTAGTTTGTCTCTGTAACTGTTTTATTTTTTCCGTTTTTCTTCTATCAGTTTTTTCAATTAAATCAAGGGTTCTTTTAGCCCTTTTAGGTGTCGCAAAATCTGTTGGTGATATTTCACTAATATAGCGGGGCTCAAAAAATTTACGTTTTCGACATTGACTTGGGGAATTATTTTCGCCTGGAACTTAAAACAAATATTTAACAGTAGAAAATTTGTCAGTAAGCTATTTAAAGGATATAACTCTTTATTCTTACCAGTATTTTCGTCTTCACTACTAAAATTTGAAATTGTATTTTTCATACTCTGATTAAAATCATATTGTTCACAGGAGCCATCTAAAATTAAAATATTTAATAATTTATATAAAATCACTTTTAATGAAATGTCTTTCATACACTTACCAGAATTAATGTTACATTTATTTGACGTTTGAATTTCAAAATTGTCTAATTCAACAAAATTTTCAGGACCTAAAAAGTAATATGAATTATAAATAAATATTTTATTTGTGCTCTGTCTTGTAATTTTTTGCATAAATGTTATTTTTTTTTACTTTTTTCCACAATATCAAGTACATTATTGTCAGGAAAATATGATGATTGATTGGTGACTCCATTCTCATTAAATAGTTCCGACAATGGTGTATTCGGCTGTGATTTATTACTTGTATCAATAATAATTGGATTTATAAGATGAAGTGTAGGGACTGCATTACGTTTTATTGAAGATTTAACAGTTCCAAAGATATTAGATTGACAAATATCTTCAGCTTTAAAATGTCTAGAACATGTACTAGTTCTCCTTACATCATCATTAATAGTGAGCCCACAAGCATTGAGCCATTTTATATGTACGTCCAAATTTTTTGGAAATCTAAATTTGTTAAATTTTAAATATTATTCTGAATATAAAAAAGTTGTTAATTACAAAATTGGAAATAATTTGAACTTACCTGTGCAATGAAATATTATCAGCTCGAGATGCCTTTCTATCACATAAATAACATGAGTTCACCACTTTTGAGTAACTGGTTATTAAAAATAAAATATTCACATGTTAAAAAACCTAAAATTGAAGAACTCAGCACTATTTTTCCAAATTATAATTATTAATAAATATATAAAAACAAATATAACCACAAAATTATTCTCCGGATTATTTTCCCTCTACTGGTATTTTAGAGAATTCTCAAGCATGCGCAGTATAGTTAATGTGTCTCGAACGAGAGAGAAAATAAATATTGTTGGCACCGTAATGTAGGGACATTCTTTCCCGTACCAACTGTCTATATAGGAGTATTACATATATAGATTCTAAGCATAGCTGTTTGGCCTGGATATGTGGCGACTCGACGCAGCGTCATACTAAAACTCGACGTTGACGCCCCTACCCACTAAACCCTAAAACCCCTTTCTCTTCTATTCTCTGATCTCCCATGGTACCGCCGTAAGGCATTTCTTCGCGGGGGGAGGAATTAGCTGCCGCTCTTCCTTCTGGTGGTTAAGATGTTATTTCTTCCTTCTAGATTCTGTCTTTCGCTTTTTTCCTCTCAATGGATCGCAACTTGGTAAGCACTTTTGTAGCAAAAGTGCTTGTGGCGTTCCAGGCAGCTTCTGACGACAACATTTGTTCTACTATAGACTCTGATTAGGTTCTTTTTTTCAGAATCTTTTCGAACTCATCACGCTGTTGGTTGAAACGTGGACACACAAAGAAAACATGCTCCACATCTTCATTGATCCCTGGTCAGGACGGACACTCTGGGGTATCATCGTGCTTAAAGCGGTGAAGATACTTCCGGTAACATCCGTGTCCTGATAACATCTGCGTTAAATAATAGTTGATCTCACCGTGACTGCGGTTGAACCACACATCAATCCGAGGTATGAGACGGAACGTCCACCGACCTTTCTCTGTAGCATTCCACTCTTGTTGCCATCTTGCAATGCTGTGATCCCGTTCTTCCCTTCTAAGTTCTTCAGGGCTCAGTGTGGTTGACCTTTTTCGTTGATATAGGTTCTGTCTTTCCTTAGCTAGGACTCTGAGAGGCAGAGTACCGAAAATAACACACACTGCTTCCTCTGATATTGTGCGGAAGGCGCTAGCTACTCGTAGGGCATTCAGTCGATATACTGGTCCAAACTTCCTCCATGATTCTTGCGTCTTTAGTGCGTCGGCCTAAATGGATATTCCGTAAGTGAGCACCGATGTGACTACTGATGACAATAGTAGGCTCCTGCTCTGCTTTGGGCCTCCGACGTTTGGCATCAGAGTGTGTGTGTGTTTTTTTTTTTTCCTTTAGGGGGGGGGAATCCTTTTTACGGATTCTAGGCATAGATGTTGGCCCGGATATGTGGCGACTCGACGCAGCGTCATACTAAAATTTGACGCTGACGCCCCTACCCACTAAACCCTAAACCCCTTTCTCTTCTATCCTCTGATCCCCCATGGTACCATCGTAAGGCATTTCTTGGCGGGGGGAGGAATTAGCTGCCGCTCTTCCTTCTGGTGGCTAAGATGTTATTTCTTCCTTCTAGTTTCTGTCATTCGCTCTTTTCCTCTCAATGGATCGCAACTCGGTAAGCACTTTTGTAGCAAAAGTGCTTGTGGCGTTCCAGACAGCTTCTGACGACAACATTGCCTCTACCATTGACTCTGGTTGGGTTCTCTTCTTCAGAATCTTCTCTAACTCATTGCACTGTTGGTTGAAACGTGGACACACAAAGAAGACATGCTCCGCATCTTCATCGACCCCTGGACAGGACGGGCACTCTGGGGGTATCGTCATGCTTAAAGCGGTGGAGATACTTCCGGTAGCATCCGTGTCCTGATAACATCTGCGTTAAATAATAGTTGATCTCACCATGACTCCGGTTGAACCACTCATCAATCCGAGGTATGAGACGGTACGTCCACCGACCCTTATATGAAGCGTTCCACTCTTGTTGCCATTTTGCGATGCTGTGTTGCCGTTCTTCACTTCTAA
>CAJNRD030001119.1:16441788-16458133 GCA_905319865.3 Cotesia congregata | reverse complement strand
AATCTCAAGAGAAACAGGTAATTATAGGGATGGCCTCCAAGGTCAACGGATTAAAATATTTTCCTTTTTTAATAATTATATTTTTAACTTCCCGCTGAGAAAATCGAAGATTTTCAAAAATGGGGAAGTTATTGTTTTCACCCCGTTTTGCAAAAATCGAGTTTTCATCAGATCTCGACGTTTGAGGGTCACAGGAAGCTTTCCTGACTATCCCCGCGAGGTTGTCACTATGTCTGTATGTATGTGTGTGTGTGACTATGTGACTCGCTTATAACTTTTGATCGACTGAACCGATCGGACCGAACTAAACGGCGTTCTAAAGAGTTCCTTCAAACTTTTCAAATTTCTTGAGAATTTGAACCGATTCAGACCGATAGATTTTGAGAAATTTTGAAAAATCTCAAAAAAAATAAGAAAAAAAATCATTTTTGAAAGTGGTTTTTTAGGAATATCTTTTAAACGGCTCGATCGATCAACTTCAAAAACTAATCTGCCCTTAAGCTTGAAAAACCACGCCAATCATCGCTAATCCGGTCAAAATCGGTTGATTCGTTCGAGAGATATCATGAGTAAGGCCTGGTGACGTTGTCAAAACATTTGGCAACGCAGGTAGGCTCAAAGATTATGGGGATTACAGAAGACAAGTAACAAACGAACGAGACACATACAGGGATAACTAAATAATATTATAGCTCAACAGGCCTTGCGGCTACACCTCCCCGCATGGGCCCCGCTGGGCAACTGGTCGGATTGTCATTATATTACCGGCCAGGCCAACGTAGTCGTTGAATGGAGTTGTATAGGGGGTTTGATACAGTGAACAATTACGAGGACAGATACGAGTGACATTAAATTAAATTCAACTCTATTCACATTCTGTCCAGTGATAGCGTAAAAGCTGGAGGGCAGGGTTTTTCCTTGCTCGGCGAGTTGACGGTGCTTTTGTTTGGTGAGATTTGGGTTTTATTGTACGTGCGTGTATAGCTTTTTAAAGCTCAGGAAACAGCCTGTTCGAAAGGAGGTAGACGAAAGTCTCACCAAATAACTCGTTCGAGAGATATCGTGAACGAAAGAAAACCGAAAAAAGTGTTTTTTTGACATAACTTCGTCATTTTTTCTCGGATCATTTTTGATGATATAGAATAATTTCGGAGCTTAAAAAACCGCGTCGATCGCAGCCAAAAACGTAGAAATCGGTTGATTAGTTCGAGAGATATCCTCGATAAAATATTTGAAAACAATTGTTTTTTCAACATAACTCCGACATTTTTTGGAATAACTTTTAAACGGTTGCACTGATCAATTTCAAGAACTAATCAGCTATTACAATGAAAAAATTACGTCGATCGCCGTCAAGCCGGTCGAAATTAGTCAATTCGTTCAGGAAATATCATAAACGAAAGAAAACCAAAAAAAGTGTTTTTTTTAATTACTCCGAATTTCCTAGTTTTATCAATTCAAACTTGAAGATTTTTCATGAAACTAAAAAAATAGCGTCAAATACTGCCAACCGCATTCATTTGAAAGTTAGTGCGGTTTTGAAAATTAAAAAAATATTGTTCTATGATGCATCTATCAGACTTTTGAGCTCGAAGAGCTCAAAATAACACGTAAATTGTATTTTTCAGCTCGAAGAGCTCGAAAACATAATTAGTGCAGTTTTATGCACCTAGGTATGGAATTAGCGGGAAGTTGCACGGATGGCCTTCAGGGTCTACCGTTTTTCTAATTTTTTTAATTAATTAATTATTGGAAATTTGGAAACAAAGCAGAAAAATATTAATCCTTCAATATTTCTTAATAGTGGCTTTTAATCTTCATTTTCATCATCGTTGAAATTAGATAATCCATCATCCAGCCAATCTTGAAATTGAATATTTAAATCGTGATCGTCATCAGTAGCATTATCCTTATTTTCTTCTTCTGAAAAAAACAAGTTAAACAATAAAGGTCTGAAAAAACTAAGAGATACAAATAATATGAGAAACGAAAACAATTTACCTGATTGTTCTTCCAGCGACTCAGTGACAAAACCCGGTAATTGATCTCCATCGAACCAATGAAAATCATATTTACCATCTTGTAGTGTCCAGCCATTGTTTTCGGGGTTGAAAATATTTATTATCTTCATACTTTCATTGTTTCAAAGACTAGCGATATAGCTAGCCCGTCGAAACTGTTGCCAAAGCTCACTTTTACAAGGTGGTAAGTTACTGGCGTCGAAGTTTCTTAAATTCTTTCGATTAAATTCTTCATTTATATCAGATACCATGTATGTATTAATAAACAACTATAGTCTGGCAGCATCTACATCAATTATTCCAGGAACGTTGTAAAGATCACGGATAAATTTTTGTATTTTGTTAAATACACGTTCTTCTTTATCTACATCACCAACAAAATCCAACCTACCAAAACGGTGAAATGCTTGTTGGTACTCTTCATTTTTCTTTAAAATATTAAACGGCTTTTGCTTGCCCTTTTTGAATAATGCTGGATTAAAATCACATCCTGTGATAGCATGGAATGCTGGTAAACTTCGACGCAACGACGGTCGTAATTGTTCGTAGATAGCATTCAAGTCAACATCTCTGCTTGTTACCAGTGCCGGTCAAAATCCAAACTCGAGAATCATTATTTTTCAAATGATGCATATTTCCCAGCATTATCGCTGCTATATAAGTATCTGAACATCGTATCACAAAATTAGCCTGAGCATCGATGTTGCAAACATGGTATACGATCTTTGCATCGGCTTCCTCATGCTCGGAATACGATAAATCTTCATGGATTTCAGACATAACTTTATTGTTAATTACGGTGAAAGGTGGCATTGTCGAAAATTAATAAAAATTTTATTATTACCAATGAATGGAATCATCTCATCAGTAACCCAGTGTGTTATAAAAAATTCAACAAGAGAATGTTTGAAATCAGCGTTGCCAACTTGATGGGTTTCCCGTTAGATTTGACGGGTCAGCAAGGTCGGCACCGGGAAAAAATTGCACTTAACGGCCAACGGATTTTTCAGCGACAACAAAAATTTATAATTTTTAGATTTGTTTTCTAAATAAAAATAACTTGGACATGACAAATATTAAAATGTGATTTTATTTATTTTTTTAAGGTTACAAATAAGGAAAAATATGCAACACGTTCTTATCTTTCAAAATTAGAGAGATTAAATTTTTACTTGATGTAATTCTTTCAAATACAGTTCGAAAACTGTGTTGCCGTCGGTCGACCGTAATGATAGACTACTGTTGAATATATAGAAAACTATCGACGTCTCTATTTATTTCTTTCTTTCTCTTTACTATTTAAGTCGTATATCTTTGTCCGTATGATCATATGTACAGCGTCTAATCTACTTTCGTTATTGTTGTCGCTCCTATGGAATTCTAAAAATGATTCTTCCGTCAGCAATACGCATTTTTGATCTGTAATAAGAGTTTTTGTTGAATAATTGTAATTGCTCTCAATAAATATGGGAAAGACTGCTGGAAATCCTATTTATTAACAGAAGTTTCGCAACGAGTGGCTTCAAGATATTCAATGTAAGGATTGGATTGTGCGAAAAGAAACAAGTCCAGGAGAATTCGTGGCGTCTTGCAAATTTTGTATGTGTGTTGTAAGTAAAAATAATAAATACTCGGATTTAAAAAATCATATAGAAACAAAAAAGCACAAAAAACGGCAAAACATATGCTCACCGATGAGACAAAAAACCCTGCCTGTGATGAAAAAGTCAATTGAAAAAACAAAGGTTTGTGAGGCTTACATCTCACTCTTCATTGCTGAACATACCAGCATAGCGACTGTTGACCACCTAGGACAAATGATGAAAAAGGCTGTCAATGATTCTGACACTATAAAAGACATTCATTTACATCGAACTAAGTGTTCCAACATCATAAAAAATACTTTAAGTCCACATTTCCAAGAGACATTAAAGAATGACATTGGGACTGGGAAATTCAGTTTACTTTTAGATGAATCAACAGATATCAGCATTTCTAAATATCTCGGTATTGTGATTATTTATTATAGTTCAGCTTTAAAAAAAATAATAACAACATTTTTAAAACTAGCTGAGTTGAGCAGTTGTGATGCAAATGGAATAATTTCTGCTTTAAAAAATACTCTAACAGAGTTTAATTTAAACTATAAAAATATTCTTGGCTTAGGAACTGACAACGCGAGTGTTGTGACTGGTGTAAATGAAGGTGTCTACCAAAAGCTTAAACGTGAAATTCTCGGTTTGGTTCTGATTCGGTGTGTGTGTGTGTGTGTGTCATTCAATTCAACTAGCTACATGAAAAGCTGTCGAAGGAAATATGCCAAGGAATTTAGATTACATAACTTCTCAAACGTATAATTAGTTCTCTCAATCACCAGGCAGACGAGGTGATTATAAAACTTTGTACAAATTGATTAATGACAACCACGAACCTGCAAAAATAGTTCAAGCGTGTCAAACTCGTTGGTTATCGATACATTCTGCGGCTGATAGAATTTTAAATCAGTGGGTAGAATTAAAAACTCATTTTGACATAAATAGACATGAATATGTGGCAGAAATGTTATTTAATATGTACAGTGACGAGATAAACCTGGCTTTGTTTTTGTTTTTATGTCCATTTCTAAATGAATTACAGCGAGTGAATAAGGCTTTTGAAGCCCAAAATGCTGATCCTTGTAAACTCTTCCAAGATTTAACTACTTTGATTGGATTTTTCGTTTCTAAAGTCGTATTACAACGCACGTACACTGATCCGTTGACTGTTGATGTTGAAAATTATTTAGATCCAAATCCATATCTTGGTTCTGGTTTTGAATTGAAAATTATTGAGTTGAAAGAGAAGAAAGCTATAACAGAACAGCAAGAAAAAGAACTACGAGAACGGTGTATTAAATGTTTAATTAAATTGGCTCACGAATTACGCTCGAGGTATTTAAATATTAGGTACTTAAACATTTAACTGTGTATCTATTAATATTGATTATGGAACTATTCAATTTTCTTTAAAAAAATTGTAATTGCATTTTATTTTTACAGATTACCGGACAATGTTCAAATTTTACAAAAACCAAACTTATTAGCTTGTCAAAATGTACTGAAGGTTTACAAGGAATCTTTAACTCCTTTGCTGTAACATCTGAATTACTCATCGACAACTATATCGCTAATTGAAACCCAATGGAACGCCATTTACTTCACAAAATGGACCGAAATTAATGATACTATTCAATTTTGGACTGAGGTTAAAGAGTACAAAGATGCAACAGGAACAAATTCATTTCAAGAATTAAGTGATTTCGCCTTCTCTATTTTATTATTGCCGTATTCCAACGCAGAAGTTGAACGAGTTTTTAGTGCTATAAATCTTGTGAAAACTAAGCTAAGAAATAAAATGAACTCAGAAATAACAAATGCTCTTTTAACCATTCGTGCAGGTTTAAAGCGGTGTGGTAAAAATTGCAATACATATGAATTTCCTGATGATGTCCTTCAAAAAATCGGAACTATGCAAGCTTATCCTCAGTCGTCAACTTCCAAAGAACTTGAAAATGATGAGATTATCGAATTAATTGATTCAAATCTTTAACTTAAAGTTGAACGAAACCAAAGCAAACTTTTTAAAAAATTGCTTTGAAGTAACTGCAATATTATAAATATATATCTTGTTTATTATATTGACTACACCTTCCGTCTTCCGAATGTCACCTGGGACTTGTACAAACGTTGAAATTCCCGCTTGAAGTGGTGTAAATCTTGAAATGTTAACAGACAGGTTGAGAGTTTCAGACAAACTCCAGCCTGACTGATTTTCCTGAAGCTCGTCAACTTTTCTCAACGTTTGATTCACTACGCTTTCTTGGTACCATTCATGTAATGATGTTTCAACCAAGATTGTAGAGCTCTTACTTTGAAATGACTTGGTCTCTACAACAATAGCATCATTTTTATGGCATTCAAATCGACAAAGGAGCAGGGTGTTGACTTTTAGACTTCCATGCTGCTGCATGGCTTCTTGAACTTTCTTAATAACCAAGTTTTCAGCATCATTCAAGAAGGTCTTCAAGTCAGTGTGACGAAGATTGATGACGCTTCCCGTCTTGATTCTACCCTCAAATGCGCTCTCCATGTCCTGCCACTTGATGGCAGCAGCAGCAGCTCGATTGCCAAGGTCACCACCAACTACTCTATGGCTCAATCCTAAGAATTTTTCTCCATAGGTGTTTAGGAGAGCAATGTTTGATTGTATACATTGCTGGAGGTGAACGTTTGATGTTGGATCAAGTAGAATGGTCCTCACAGATATCAAACCATCTCAAACATGTAGCTTGAGGAGCTTGATCAAGCTGGCTGAGTTCTTCAAAGGCTGTGATGACTGATGAAACCAAGTTGGTGATGGCTGTTTTCAAATCCATTTTGACTTGAAAAGCACTGATTTGTTGGCTTGAGTTTTCTTAAGTACAAACTTGTTCCTTGAAAGTTTTCTTACAAAGGTTTCTTAAGTGGAAACTTGTTCCTTGAAAGTTTTCTTACAAAGTTTTCTTAAGTAGAAACTTGTTCCTTGAAAGTTTTCTTACTAAGTCTTGTTGAGTAGAAACTTATTCTTAATGGTATCACTGAAGATTTAAGAATGGAAATGCTCACAGAATTACCTGTTTATATATTCTCACAAACTGGATCATCCTTTCTGATACCCCTTCCAGGTCCGCTGAGATGTCGCTACCACCACCACCTTGCAACAACCAATCAAATTTTAGTAGCATCTATGCGGCGCGCACGGTTCTCTCTGACGTCATAACCCCTTTCCCACCGCGAATCGTTTCTCCCACTACTCAGTAACAACCAATCGCGATTTTCCACGGCTAATATTATATAAAGACTGCGATTTTCCAGCGATTCACTTCTCACCTTTTCTTCAACTTGGAAGCATCATGGAAATTATAATCGACGTTCAAGCATTTCAAGGTGAAACTTTCATAGCCAAGGAACTGGCTTGGATTACCATTGACCAGGAGATTGAAGAAATATCAAGTACAGTCTTCAAGTCACCTTACTCGTGGAGCTCTCAATCATTACACTACCAGCGACTTAACAAAGCCATTGTAGCTGCTTGTCATAAAATTTCCTGGAGTCAAGGACAAGTTGCTTATGACAAACTCAACCAAGTCATAGACAAAGCAACCGCTGACAAGCAGTTCATATATGTCAAGGGCTTAGAGAAAAAACGCTGGCTACAAAATATTATCAAGTCAAAGACAATTATTGACTTGGAGAACCTGAACTGTCCACCATTGAAAAAACGTCAGGATTATTACTGTAATTTCTGCAGCAAACATGAACAGCATACCGACTTGTACTGGTGTGCTTTAGAGAATGTTAAAAAATTAAGAGAATGGTTTGTTAAAAATTACTGTGGGAATCCATCGCTTGAAAAATCCCTAAAATTATTTTGCAAGTTGAGTATTGAAGATATGAGACCTCAAGATATTGCCATGCTACCTAAATATTTTATTATTGGATGTGCTGCTGACAAAATCAACAGTATCTGGTCAAAATTACCAACAGCTCTTCAAGAGGACAAGGACATCATGAAATACAGACGCTCTAATGAACATTATACAACAACAGCTATTGAATATGATGAATTTTTTAATGATATTCCATTAGTAATTAAGTGTAAATTTTGTAGAAAACAATAAAACGTAATAATTGTAAATTATCAGCTTTTAAATATTTTTTAAAATAAATAAATAATAGTTTAAATTTAAATAAATTTATAATAATAGTTTAAATTTAAATAATTTTTTTTAAAAATAAATTTATAATAATAATAGTTTAAATTTAAATAATTTTTTTTTTTAATTAAATTTATAATAATAGTTTAAATTTATATAATTTTTTTTTAAATAAATTTATAATAATAATAGTTTAAATTTAAATAATTTTTTTTTTTTAAATAAATTTATAATAATATTTTAAATTCAAATAATTTTGTTTAAAATAATTTAATAATAATAATAATAGTTTAAACTTGAATAATTTTTTTAAAATGAATTAATAATAATAATAGTTTAAATTTAAATAATTTTTTTTCAAAATAAATTAATAATAGTAGTTTAAATTTTAATATTTTTTAAAATATAAATTAGTAATATTTTAAATTTAAATACTTTTAAATGGATTAATAATAATAATAGTTTAAATTTGAATACTTTTTAAAATAGTTTAAATTTAAATACTTTTTAAAATGAATTAATAATAGTTTAAATTTAAATATTTTTTCGAATAAATTAATAATAGTTTAAATTTATATATTTTTTAAATAAATTAGTAGTAATTAAAATTTTTTTTTAAATCAATTAGTAATACTTTAAATTTCATCATTCTTTCGAATAAATTAATAATAATATATGTATGTATGTATATTTATTGTTTACAAGATATATACAGTTTCTCGTGTACAACAATCGTTTGAGAGAAGCTAGTATCAGTATTTTACAGTAAAAATATATTAACGAGTAGAATAACAATATATGAGGATATAAAATCAAAGTTGAAGATAAAAATGGGGATAAAGATAAAGATAAAGAAGAGAGAACACTAGTTTCGGATGGCAAAAAAAGTGACTGTAAGTGGCGGGTTTAGGCGCGGCTGGGAGACATACGACGGCTGGAAACTGCTGCGATGAACCTTGTAATATTTTCCATGTCATCTCTGGTGTGAATGTCGAGGATCATCAGTGTACGGAGATTGACTGGGTACGATTCTATGTAGTTCTTTAGGAAGCGGACTCTTAGATCATCGTAGGCTTGGCAGTGGGATAAAATATGGTCCACTGTTTCAGTTTCTTTCTCACATGCTCTACAGGGAGCTTTGGGGGAGAGTGAAAGGCAATGCTCTGAGCATAAGACCCGGCAGTTATGTGTGTTGGCGAGGCGGAGCTGGGTTATCGTTCTGGCTAGGTAGACTGGACATCTTACTCTCAGGTATCTCGGTGTCTCAGTGTTTTCACGCCAGATTAGCTGTAGTTGAAGAGAGGAAGATCGTAGGTAGCTTTCGAAGTCCTGGCGACGTGCCTGATCGGTGATGGCTTTTGTAAATCTTTCCTGGTGCTTCTCCCAGTGCTCAGGATTAAGGTTAGTAAACATGTCGTTTATGCCCACTGACTTAAGAGTGATGTCAAACTTGGCCACCCAGATGTACTTGGTTTGGCAGTTTGGGTTTTCAGTCAGTTTGATGAGGTTGTAGAGGCAAATACGAGGCCATCGGTCTGGACTCATCTTTAGTATTCGAACAATCCATTTCCAGGTTAAAGTCAGTGCTGTTACCGAGAGTCGTACAATGCCTGTTTCCAGTCTGATTATATAACCTGGTGTATTGCGTGGTAGTAGGAGGATCTTCTTGAAGTATTCCGCCTGAGCACGGTCAATTTTTTCCAGGTGGTCAATCCCCCAGGATTCGGCTCCATATAGTATGGTGGGTGCTACCAGGCTGTTAAAGAGTTTATTTCAGGTCTATGCCTTTGGCTTGACCTTTCGGAGATTACCCACTACATCCCTCATGCATACATATCAAAATTTCAAGCAAATTTTTGACATCGGAAGGGCTCAAGGGGAAGAAATTCCCCCTCTGAGCCGCCCCGATAGTCATTTGCCGGCCAGCGCGACTCGACTCGCGGATCGGATTTCCGATTTATGCCTCAGTACGCTATTGTTTCCTGTAGTGTGTACATGTCAAAAAACGTTGTGTAACGTTCGTTTCAAGTTTTAATAATTTAGTATTGAGACCAAATCGTTTAATTACAATGGTAAGTGTACATAATGTTAATTTTCTTTTTAATATTACAGAAATCCAAGAAAAAAAAAAAAAAGAAGCTCGGCTCACCAGCCGCAGCAGCAGCCGTAACGGCTCGTAAGACGCAGCCGAAATGTTCATCGACACGTAAAGGCTGGCGTTTGAGGCTGGGTTTCACACGATGGCTCGGCTCAACCTAGTCGCAGCCGCAGCTGGCGCTAGACGCGAGCGGTTGTGACGTATGGCTGGAGTTCATACTCAGCCTTATTATAGTAGTATCGGTTCAATTAAATTAGCCATACTACAGTTACATTTATTTAAATGTAATAATGCATTTAATTGCAGCTCGCAGACATTCTCTCTCGAACAGAATTATTTGAATATATTTTATCAACAACTTTATGGTCTTCCAGATGGATAACCAAAGTTGGACAACAATGGAGGAGCTTTTGGAGGAGGCAGCGCAGACTGAGGAAGAAGATCGAATTTTGGATCGTTTGAAACTCTTGGCTCAAGAATCATTACCTGTTGGATGGAAAAATTGGAAGACTCTAAATCCGTCAATGGAAGAATTGTTTGGAGCAGAGTTAGAGGTTGATCCGCAGATTTTGAATAAATTGCGTTTCGCTCTGCCGTCTGTAGGAATTGCCAAAGCTTTCAACCCATCAGCAGTAGACCTTCCGGAGAAGCAATACAGAGATTTCAAAGTTAATATGCTGCGTTGGTCTTTTTGTCGTGCCCTCATTATAAGTCCTCCATGCTTGGTTAATAAGATAAAGGGCTCAGCTGCTCAGGCCGCCGAGGAGTTAAAACCTGATAAAGGTGTAGACGATGAGGACTCAGATGACACGGAGAATGAGGATCCACAGAAAAGGTCTAGGAAGAGATCAGCTGGTAGCACAGAGATGATTGGGGCCAAGAGATCCAGATATGTTGTTTTAGAAGAGCGAATGAATAATATATTCAATGTCGTGATGGAAAATATCAATGATTTAAAGGAGAACCGGCGCAATAATAGAGAGGAAGACGAGTTAGATGATGATGATGATGATGATGATGATGATAGAGAGTCGCATAGTGATTCACAGTCGGACTTTGAGGATGATCGCTCGGCAATTTCAAAATGGTCTCCACCGGGGTTGGAAGATCCACCAATTAAGCCTTCAAACGACTTGGAGGCATTATCTCTGGTTCCACAAGTTAAGGAGAAAGAGCCTACGATTCCTCCACCTTCGGAAATCATTAAAGAGCAAGGTATCTCTTGTCAAAAGCTTGGATCAGCAAGCTGGAACAAGATTCGCTATAAAGAAGTACAGAAGAAGCTCCACGCTTCTCCTGTTTTTGACACATTAAAAGTTAATCCTCAGCTAGAGAGTGTAGTCCAGAAATCGTACTATCAGACCTTGTTGGAACGCATGGATGAAATGGCTGGGACCATAACACATGGGTTGCTGAAGCAAAGGCAGCAGTTGAAAGAAGGCTTGAGGACATTAGCTTCTAAGCACCCGGAGGCTTACGAAAGCATCAAACAAGTCTTCGTGGGAGAATCTCCTTTCAAAGAAACCTCTGATGATCTTCTGCAGTTCACTTGTGCTAAAAGAGCAGAGGTTTTTGAAATGCGAAGAAAAGTGTTCAAACCAAAAGATCTTCATCACGCGGCGAAGCTTGCTGCGAAGCTTGCTTTCCCCATCGGCATCTCATCTATCTGATGAAGAACTTTTATCAAAATTTTTAGATCAACGTGGTGGAATGGCTAAAGTTTTTCCGACTTTTCGTCAACCGTTGAAAGACAAATCTTACTATAACAACAAGGGTAAATTCTCTCAGAAGCCAGGAGGTTCCGGGAATACTTCCGCAAAGAAAACGAAGCCACACTCTACGAGTAACAATTCCTTTCGTCAACGATCGTCAAAAGACTCCAGGAAAGATTTCAAAAGAAATGACTCTAGCAAGAGCAGAGATCGTCGTGCCTATAAGGCATGACTATCCGTTTCAGGCCAGTCAGTTAAGATATTACATTCCCCAGTAACGCAATCTAGGAGCTCCAGACTACATTTTGAAGTTGATAGAAGGCTACACTATCCCGTTTGTAAAAAAACCAGTATCAGTTCCTTTTTCCGAAGCAAACAAAAAGAAGTTCAGCACAAAAGCATCGTTCCGAATGTCCAGAGAGATAAAAGAGTTGCTGAAATTGGGAGCCTTGGAGTTAGCCAGCGGTTTGACAGGTTTCATCTCTCCAATGTTCCTGATTCCCAAGTCGGATGGTTCAGCTCGCCAGATCTTCAATTTGTATCAACTAAACCAATACTTGATTCCAAAAAAGTTTCGGTTAACAAATCAACAGAAAGTCCCACAATTTCTTCAAAAAGGCGATTTTCTAGCGAAAGTGGACTTATCTCAGGCTTACTTCCATATTCCGATAAAACCAAGTCATCGAAATCTTTGCGTAGCTTACAAAGGCCAGGTTTACAATTTCACATGTCTCCCTTTTGGTCTGGCTACAGCACCACTAGCTTTTTCCAGAGTAAGCAATTGGATAGCAGGTCTGTTTCGGAATCTGGGAATAAGGGTTCTGGTGTATCTAGACGATTTTTTGTTTGTGAATCAAAACAAAGAAGTATTGAAATCTCAGATCAGAAAGGTTATAGATCTTCTTCAGGGATTAGGTAGGGTAATCAACTTCAAGAAGTCGGAATTGGAGCCTACAAAGGAGTTGGAATTTTTGGGAATCAGGTGGAATACAGATTTGAACATCATGTGGCTACCGGACGACAAGAAAGATCGCATCCACAGGACAATCCAGCAGATCAGCGAGTCTCAGAAGTGGAACTGGACAGTAGCAGCATCTCTATTGGGCCAATTAAACTTTGCGTCTCTGGTGATTCCGTTGGGACGTCTTTTTTCCCGCAATCTACAAAGATCATTTCGGAAACTTCCGGAGGTTCATCCGAAAACATTGAAGATTATTCCGACCGAAGCGTGGGAGGATTGTGCTTGGTGGTTAAAGAATCTACACCAGGTCAATCAGATTGTCAAAAAAGACCCAGAAGTTTTTCTGTCAACAGATGCTTCGGACCAGGGTTGGGGATTCCAGCTGGACGATGTGATGAAGTCAGGTTTGTGGACACAAGAACAAAAGAATTGGCACATCAATCGAAAGGAACTGTTCACGGTACTGATTGCGATTCGAATGTCCAAGAAAGCCTTGAAGAACAAAGTTGTGATGCTACAATCCGACAACAAAACGGTTGTACCGTACATTCGGAAGCAAGGGGGAACGAAGTCACTGATTTTACAGAACTTGGTGAAGCAACTATTGATAGAATTACATCAGCTCCAGATTCAATTGATCCCTTTTTACCTGCCGGGTCGGTACAATTGTGTGGCGGACAGTCTGCCGAGAGGTCTCCCTCTCCAGGATTGGCATCTAAAGACCAGTGCAACCGAGTTGATTTTCCGGAAATTTGGAGTACCTCAGATAGATCTCTTTGCCTCGAGCGAATCAAAGGTAGTGCCGAGATACGTATAGATGGATGTCAACGACCACAATGCTTGGTTCATAAATGCGTTCAGCAGGGATTGGATAGTGGATCTAGCTTGGGTATTCCCTCCGCCTCCGTTGCTTCCCAAGGTTCTTCAGCACCTGAACAAGGTGAAGGGTCTATTTCTGGTGGTGGCTCCTCGTCGGGAGAAGACTTTTTGGAGGGCAGACTTGAAAAGCAGAAGCGTGGCAGCCCCATTTCTCCTTTGGAACCTGGAACATCATCTGATCGATGTGTCAACGGGCTTACCGCCTCACAACATCAAGGACCTTTGTTTGGAGGTTTGGAAGATACGAGGTGGGGTCAATTAACTTCAAGTCTGACCATCCAGGATGTAGATCTTCTTAAATCTGCTTGGAGAGATTCTACTTGGAAAACTTATGCTTCTTCTTGGGGTCAATGGAAGATGTGGTGTAAAGACAATGATGTTGTACCAAATAATCCAGATCCACAGCAGTTAGCAGCATATCTCTCTTATCTTTTCCGGGTAAAAAAGTTGTCCCATAAAACAATCTTGGTCAGAAAGTCGGTGGTTAGTACCTTGGTAGATCCTGACGGAAAAAAGGCGCTCAGTTCTCATCCTGTGGTAAAATCAATGCTAAAAGCAATTAACATCCAAACAGCTAAAAGCATAGTTCCACGGAAAGAGATTTGGAACATCGAGAGTATCATTGATTGGCTGAAAGAAAATCCTCCAAATGAAAAGAGTATTTTTGAAGTCTCTAGACACACAGCGATGCTGCTAATGTTGGCTTCGGGAAGAAGGGTCCATGATCTTACCTTATTATCCATTGCTCCAGACAATTTGATTTTAAAAGAAGATTCGAGGATTTTTTGGCCAATTTTTGGTTCAAAAACCGATTCTGCAAATCACCGTCAGTCAGGATGGGAACTGAAGAGAGCGAGTCAGAAAGAATTTGACTTAATGTATTGGATTGATTGTCTTATCAAGTTGTCAGCTAACAGAAGAAAGGCGGTTCCGGACCTTACGAGTTTGTTCATTACAACGAGAGGCAAGGTTAAAGCGGCTTCACGAACTATTATTGCCGGCTGGCTGAAAACGATCTTCGCAGCTTCAAAGGTAAAAGCTTCTCCAGGTTCTTTGAGATCAGCGGTGGCTTCATATAATTTTGATAAAAATGTTAATTTAGAAGATATATTAAAACGAGGTAATTGGAATGGTTCAAAGAATTTTTTCAAATTTTATTGCAAATTCGTTAAAAAACCACAAAGTAAATCAAAAAATATTTTATTTCCTGTATTTAATCCGCTATGAGCAATTATTCTTTTTATTAATTGAGTTATGTAATTTTCAAGTAGTCAACATCTCATTGACAGTTATTTTTAATTAATCTGTGTTCATTAAGATAACTAAGTATTCTGTATTTTCAGTTTTGGGTTTCCTTTCTTTTTTATTTATTTGAAAAATATATAAGTTTTATTTCTAGGTCACAGTACGCTATAGAAGCCGGCAGAATCCAAACACCTCTCCGAAAGGTCAAGCCAAAGGCATAGACCTGAAATATACACCGTTTTCCACCCCGAAGGGTAGAAAACGATTATTTCGGGTCTTGCCAAAGACTTGACCTGAGCAAGGCCTTGCCGGCTCTTTTCGGAGTGATACTGAGGCATAAATCGGAAATCCGATCCGCGAGTCGAGTCGCGCTGGCCGGCAAATGACTATCGGGGCGGCTCAGAGGGGGAATTTCTTCCCCTTGAGTCCTTCCGATGTCAAAAATTTGCTTGAAATTTTGATATGTATGCATGAGGGATGCAGTGGGTAATCTCCGAAAGGTCAAGCCTTTGGCAAGACCCGAAATAATCGTTTTCTTCCCTTCGGGGTGGAAAACGGTGTATATTTTTTGTCTGCCAGGTATCAGATCCGGCTTTAGCAAGAATTGAATGAGCCGCTCCCGTTGCTGCTCTGCCGTTTTTGATGACATCCTCAGCTGCCATTTTGCCGTTGGTTGCCGCATCTATTATCGTACCTAGATATTTGTAGTGGTTGGTGGTCGAAAGAGTCTGTCCCTTATAGGTGAATGCCTTGTGCTCGGCTTTTCTAATCCTTCCTGATCTTCGACAGACCATGATCTGAGATTTTCCGGTGTGGACAGTTAATTTAGTTTTGTCAAAATATTCTTCAAGAGCAGAGATTGTTCTTTTGGTCTCGATCAGTGACGAGGCGGGGAACACTCCATCATCCTCGAACAGCAAGGCAACCAGAGTTTTCGATCCTATATTTAGATCAGCGATGTACAGGAGGAAGAGCGTTGGGCTTGATTTGTCTCCTTGCAAGACACCCTCTGTAACCTCAAACTCCCTAGATAGGTTGCCGTTTATTTTCAGTCTGATTTTAGCTAGGTCGTAAATAGCCCGTATTGTGCGGATTATTTTGCCGCTGATTCCCATTCCAAATAATTTTTCCCAAAGCAGCTGGTGGGGCACTGAGTCGAAGGCTCTGGTAAAGTCGATAAAGATGTTGTAAATCACGCTGCCTTCTGTCTTGATTTTAGTTTGCACCGAGGGTAGTAGGGTGAATATTTGGTACAGGCAGCTACGACCTCTTCTAAAGCCCGCTTGTTCTTCGGGTAGGAGCTTGAGGTCTTCAATCCATGTGTTGAGTCTTCTTTGGATTAGTGCTGTTAGTAATTTGAGCAGATTATTTAAAAGGGCAATCCCTCTGTAATTGGCTGGTTCATCTTTAGAGCCTTTTTTATGGATGAGTGCGATTGTATCTGTCGGCCAGTCATGCGGGATTTTCTCTGTTTCCCAGATTTTGTTAATCAGGGCGACTACATATTTTAACCAAGCAGGGCGTAGATGTTGTAGGTGCTCGTTCAGAATTCCATCCGGCCCAGGTGATTTGCTTTTCTTGCTTCTGGAGATCTCTTTCTTGACTTCATAATAAAAGAAAGCTGAGTCCAGGTATGGGTGGCGAGGGTTTTCTTTTTTTTTTTTTTTTTTTTTTTTTTTTTTTTTTTTTTTTTTT
>CAJNRD030001119.1:16414612-16441549 GCA_905319865.3 Cotesia congregata | reverse complement strand
TTTTTTTTTTTGGGCGAGAGGAGGGAAATCTTCATAAGACACCGGCTAGATTTTGGAGATATTGGTTGCCGGTAGTGTGAGATTTTTACTCACTAAAACCCTCCCCTCTCTTGTACCTAATACTGCGGGACCGCGTTAGCATTACTTCGCAGTACCAGGCCCCCTCCAAGCTACTCCTGTAGCTATTTCCTCCTGTAGCTATTCCTCCTATATAGTCCTGTAACAGGACCCTCCGTTTTTGCGGCTGTGGCCGGCTTACAGTCTGTACCCGCATTTGCCTGTGCCCCGCTTATTTTAGGGGCACAATGACCGAGGAAAAACCACAAAAACCTGGTCAAGGTACAGTCGGCAAGGGAGCAAGCCCCGGAAATCGCAGAAGAAAAATTGCAATTGCCAGGGCTCGAACCCACGCCTGAGCGACTGCTGTGCGGCAGTTTAAGACTTAAACCGCTCGGCCAAGCAGTCGCCTTTATGGGTGGCGAGGGTCTAGGAAGCTGGTGGTGTCTATAGTTCTTGGAGGGAACACTTTCTCGTAGAAATTCTCCCATGTAATGGTGGGTATAGGGTTTGGAGGTTGTGATGGTCTCCGTAGTTTTTTCACTGTTTGCCAGAATTCGCTGGGTCTGGATGAATATGCAATCATATCTCTAATAGTACGTCTGTAGGCTGCTATTTTGTGTTTCTTGGTCTTTCTGAAGTTTTTCTTTAGCAAATGGAGAATATCTAGGTTTGGTTGAGAAAACCCTTCTCTACGGCAAAGTTTCTGGTGCTTGGACAGGCTGGAGCTCAGGAACCTTAGTTCAGCATCTTCCCAGGGTCTGTGTTCGGGTCCCCTGCTTGCTTTGTTACTTATGGTGACTGATAGCCCTGTCGCTGCGGCTGCTTCGTAAATTACCTCATTGAGGTTGAGTGCTAGCGCGTCTATACTCCATTCGACGGTGTTGGTAACAAGGCATTGAGAAAAATATAGAGCTTCAGAGAAGTGTAAGGCATAGTTTGGGTCCCATTTGAGCTTTCTTGTAGGCATACAGGCCTCTTTGTTTGATGCCTTGGAGTAGTTATGTTTAGTTGCCAATTCTGCTGTGATGGAGAAGTGATCTGAGCCATAGGAGTCATCTTCTACATGGAGTGATCTGATTATTTTGGCTCCCTCTTGATTTGTCCATATCAAGTCGGTAACGCTCGTTCCTCGTGGGCAACAGAATGTTAGTTTACCTTCACAGTCTTTAGGCATTCTTCCATTTAAGAGAAAGAAACCGTTGCTTGACATAAAACTCAGAAGCTGGAGACCACTTTTGGTTGTCACGGGATCTTGTGATGATCTTGATGTGAAGAGGTTTGTTCCGTTGAGAATTTCCGGGGGAAAGTCTCCGTCCTTGTCACCGAGCCTTGATTTCAAATCACCGCCAAGGATTGTGGGAGTCCCTGGATGGTTTTGCTCGCAGGTGTCTAGAATAGTTTGGAGGTTGTCTAGGGTCTTTTTCAGGTCCAAGCCGGGTTTGAAATAAAGTAGACCCAGAATAATGTTGTGTCGGTGCAGTTTGGTGTTAATGATGATCCAGCAGTTAGTGATGTCAATTACTTCGGTTGCAATATCTTCTTTTACAAGCATAAGAAGACCACCACTCGCTCTTCCTTTATTTTTCTGTTTCTCCGCATTGGACCAGATGCTTTTATAGACCTTTGCCCAATATAATTGACTAGATGGGGGTTTGGTCAACCATGATTCTGAAATACCGATGAAGTAGGTTTTCTCCGGGTACTTCAAATTGTTGCAGTTATCATATCCTCTGGAGTTCCAGAACAGGATCTTAGCTAGGTGGTGGTTCTCTCTTCTGGGTTCTATTAGTTTTTTGGAGTGATTGACAATGTTTTAGACTTGTCCTGGTGTGAGTATAATTTACTCTCCACCCAAGTCTTGGAAATTCGATCCCAGTTGAGTGTTTTTCCATTCGTCATTATTCGATTGGCTCTGACTTTGGGGTTGTAACCTTTATCTTTCTTTTCTTTGAGCTTTTTCTTGAGCTCGAAGACTTCCAGACTCTCTAGCGGTGTCAAATCATTATCTATAAATATGCGAGAGTTCCCGAGAGCCGTTTTCTTTGTCTTCATAATCTGTACTTTATACTCCTGTTTGTCGAAGTGAACTACATAACGGTCTTTTGGCCTGCCTATCTGTCTGATGTTTTTGCATTCTTGTTTGGGCACACTAAATGTAGTTTCTAGAAAGGTAGCGGCGTCCTCGGTGGTGTTTGCGTCTGTAAGACCTTTGATAACGATTTTCTGGCGACGAGATTTGCTTTCCTGGTCATCGATGAGTCTCGAGAGCCTGTTCATTTGTGCTTGGATGTCTTTCTTTTGCCGCTCCAGGATGAGGGGGTCGATTGCATTTTCAACTGTTTCTAATCTGGAATTAAATGGAGTTAACATTCTCTCTAAAGCATTTGTATTGGAACCAGGCTCACCAGATTCGACCGCTTGCAAGCGTTTTCTTACCTCCTCCTGCTCCGTCTTCAGCGTATTTACCTCTTCTGCAGTCGCCGCAAGTTTTCCTTCTAAAGATCTTAGTTGGGTTAGGACTGAGCTTGTCGATTCCCTTATCTTAGCTTGGATCTGCGTATACTAGGCTTGATTTGCTTTGAACAGTGCGATAAATTGTTCGGCCATCCATTTAAAGGAGTCCTGGTGCGATATTTGATCGAAGTCCGGCATGTTGGGTGTAGCTGGTACGGACTCCAGTTGTGTGGCCGAGGGGGTGTCTTCTTTTTGGTTAGGTGCGCTTAGTTTATCCGGTGACATTTCTGGAGTTGATTTGCGGCGCTTCAAGTATTTGGCAGGGTCTAGTTCTGAGTCTTGGGTATATTCGGAAGATTTCCTCGGTCGCTTGTTACCGGACAGGAGTTTATCGATGTCACCCAAAGAGTTGGCTCTTTCTCTTAATCTTAAATCTGCAAGGGAAGGACGGCCTTTTTTCTTACCCTTCTTTGGATCTATAACTGTCGGTGAAGTTGGAGTAGTACTAGGGGTCTTCAAGGTATCAGATTCAGGATCTTCCTATTGTGTAGTTACTGTGAGCGTTGGAGTACAGTTGGATGTCTTATGCGTAAACATGACAACCTAACCTTGCATAATGGTCTCGTGTTAGATTTGAGCACAGACACGATGTTCAACTCACTGCGGTAAAATTTATTTAGCTTAACGTTAATTACACAACTTAAATCACTGTATACTGGGTAAATTTGTTTTTATTGCAGCGTAATTGATTGAAAATTAATAAAAAAGTGCGGTCTGAAAATCACACGTTGTTTACAGTAAGTCTTCGCGCATGCGTCCTCCCTAATAATAATATTTTAATTTAAATATTTTAAATTTAGAGCTGATGTTAATAGCACAATTCTATTTACCAACATAGTCCAGTTACCATCATAGACAAATTCTAAGGTTTGTTAGAGGGCGTCTCGAATCGACTTATTTATTGACAAGTAATTTTTGTCGCGGGAGATTTTGAATTATATTTATTAAATATAGTTAATTTATTAGAGGAAATTAATAATTAAAATTTAAAAAATTTTTACAAATAAAATATAATCACAAGAGTATTTAAAAAAAAAAAAAAAAAAAGTTTTTTTTTTCAATGAAAAAAAATACAAGTAATTTTAATTTTTTCCCGGTTTTTTCAACATTAAATGAATAGTAAAATTATTTAAAAGCAATGTCATCTCATTTTGATGATTGATATTTATTATTCAATAAATTCTTAATAATTATTGATAATTATTTCAAAAATTTATAGCCAACTGTTATATTTTTTTAACCAACACAACCAAGCATGGACTGGCGACAGCACGCCGGTTTGTTTATAAGAGCCGCCATATTGCTATCTCTGTCACTACCATGAGACTTTGTATTCTCCGTCTCCACCCGAAGCTTGGGTGTCGCGGGTGTCGCGTTTTCCGTTTTCGGAAATGTTATAGTTTTTTTGAGAAGAACAATGGCAACCATAGAACAGGTCTGGACACACTGTTAAACGGTCATTGTTATCAGACATTTTGGAAAACAGCGAGCGTGACATGTGAGTACTTAGTTGATTATAATAATGATTAAATAATTAAATCAATAAATCAAGTTAATTAATCAATTAAATGATGTGATAAATTAAAATTAATTAAATTAAGATAAATAAATAAATTAAAATTGAAAAAATAATGAATTAAAGAAAAGTGACGTGATGAGATTGTGAAGACAAAAAATTAAAATTAAAATTAGCTAAATAAATAATAAATGAATTGATAACATCAATTATAATAAATATAGATAAATAAAATTGAAAAAAATAAATTAACTAAAGAGATAGATTAAATAAAAGTGTTAGTGATGTGGTTAGTTTGTTAAGACAAAAAAAATTAAAATTAAAATTAACTAATAAATAAATACATAAAATTGAAAAAAAAAATAAATTAAATAAATGAAGATAAATTAAATAAAAGTATTGGGGATGTGATAAGTTGACTACGACAAAAAAAATAAAAAATTAGCTAAATAAATAAAAAGTTGATAACATCAATCAATTAATTAATTATAATAGACATAAATAAATAAAAATTGAGAAATAAATTAAAGAAAAATTGAATTGAATTGGGTTAAATTGAGATGCTGAAAAAAATTATAATAAATTTGCATGCTGAAAAATTGTAAAATAAAATGATAAATTTTTGAAAGAAAAATAATCAATCAAATTTAAATAAATAAATAATTTCTTATGATATTCAAACATTTTTTTCATAGTTTCAGGAAAATGAATCAACCTCAGAGTGTATTGATTGATCGATATATTGATTTTGCTATAATCATACTAATTCGTTGGTATGATTACTTCAACTGGGATTCAGAGGAACTAATTAATCATATATGATGCGAGTTAATAACTGTTGTGATTGCGGAGAGAATCTTTCAACATCCAATCATTTCCGTCGGTCGCTTGAGTGCTGAATTAACCTTAGATGTAGCAACTCAAGCATGGTGGTTTACAGTACCAGGAGTTGATGTTCAAAATTAAACGTATTTAACTATTGATAATGGTGCTCGAAGAATTTTTTTTTTGTATGGAGGATTCCATTGTTGGTTGGCAGAATCATATTGATTATAATTTAGCACAGGTTATGAGGGAGCAGCGACGTCTGAGACAACAACGACGAAGGTTGCGACAACAACGACAACAAAAACAACAGCAGGAACAGGAACAACAGCAACAGGAATAGCAACGGGTAGAGCAACATTTGCAGCTATTGTCTGAGCCTCGTCCACGTAACCGTGTGCCTCAAGCTGCACGACGACCTCGATTTGCGGCAACCAGTCCGCAGTCAGGTCCGAGTCAGCAGCTAGACTCAAGCCCGCAGCCAAGCTCGAGTCTGGCTGCAGTCTCAAGTCCACTGTTGGACCTGCATCCAGATGCAGACGCAAGTCCACCACGTCGTGGAGTAAGTTGGGATTTACCTACGGCAGCATTAACCCCAGAAGCACCACAGCGATTAAGGAGGTGGAGGGCTGGCACACCAATACCAGTCATAAACCTCTATGAATCGCCATCACCACCCTCATCACAGCACCAGAAGTAGCAGCGGCAGCCGAATGGGTGCCTCCGCTGCTGCCAGAATTAGAGCTGGTGACGCCACCCAAGCGGGACTGTGAATTTTGCCATCCCAGCTCTAACACTTGTCGTCGCTTGTTTAGAGAGCAATCTCCATCAACATCAACAGCAACAACGGTGTTTTTGGAAAATTTACCACCATCACCACCAATAGTATCACTTGCATCAACAAGCGTAATTGAGGGAATGTCATCACCATTCCCTCATTATTATTATTGTGTGTGGACGTTACCAGTGACGCTCCGTAAAAAAGTTGAAAAAATAAGTGGTAGCCGAATGAATAAATTATGTGTTCATGATTTAATGTTGACATAAATAGTGATAATAGAAAAAATAGTTATAGATGTGACATTCAAGCTGTAATTATTTATATAATTGAAGTTAAAGTTGAAACTATATCGGAGGGTTAGGTTTTGTTGATTGTGTATAGTTTGACTTACACGATACGAACTTACGAAAATAAGCCCAATTTACTCAATCCAAAGTACTGGCATAATTGAGAGTGATAGGTAGAGACATCAAGTGTAGGACTAAAGAACGATATTTGAATTTGAATTTAAGAAAGAAAATAAAATGAACACCAAGGTGACCTGTCAAAGATGCAAGAGTGAGATAAAAAGAATTGTAGAAACATGTCAAGTATGCTTAAAAGACTTGCACCCATCATGCACAAAGGAGCACAGAATATTAAACGAGGGTGAAAGAGTAATATGTGGGGGCAATTGTGAATTGTTCAATAGAACAAATATAAGAAATAAATCTTACAGACGAAGTAGAAGCTGGGAGGAGCCTTACGAAGAAGAACTGGATGAGAACGAAAAGACTGATAGTAATAATAAGGATAATAATAATAACAATAATAATAGAAAAGAGAAGAACATAATATCAAATGGTTTAGAAAAAGTCATAAAAAAAAAACTCAACGGAAATAATAGTGAATAAAGTTGACGAAACTCATATACAAGATAGAAATGAATTGAAGAGCTATATAAAAAATTGTGTTAGTTCAGAAATGAATATACTACAGGAGACAGTGAGAGAAGTAATAAAGGAAGAAATGAAAAACGCTACAAAAATATGGATGGAAGAACTAAAAGTGATATGCAACAGCATTGCAGGTACATCTACTGCGAAATGTGTGGAAGTAAACAGCAATAAAATCAGTAAACAAGATGTAAGTTCTAAAAAGGAACTAAACAAAAAAATAGAGCGTGTGGTTATAATCCCTTCGAAAAAGCAAGAGAGTGACGTTACGCTATCACAATTAAGAAACAACGTTGATATCATTGAACTAGGTGTGGGAGTAAACAAAGTAAAGTCGGAAACAGATGGTAAAGTAATTCTAGAAATTGAGAAAGAGAGTGAAAAAGAGATTCTTGCGAAAGAAATTCAAACGAAGTTAGGTAGTCAATACAAAGTAAATACTAGCAATAGCAAAAATCCAAAAGTAAAAATTATAGGTCTCGAAGACAGTATTGTTAGCAGTGATGGTGACATCTTCATTAAAAATTTAATAAGACAAAACCAACTAAACATAAATAACTCACTTACCGATAATATTAAACTGTTGAAAATATTCAAAAACAGAAAAGGACATGGATCAGCAATACTTGAAGTTAATCCGGTTATACATGAAAAGATTTTATCAAATAATAGAATAAAAATTGGTTGGAAAAATTAGAAGGTATTTGACTACGTAAATGTTATTAGATGTTTCAATTGCTGGGGCTTTAATCACTTCGCAAATAATTGTAGAAAGAATACAGCTTGCAGAGTTTGTGCCGAAAACCATAAAGAAGAAGAGTGTAAAAATTCAATGCAGAAATGTGTAAACTGTGACGAGTGGGCGAAGAAAAATAACTTAGTAGATTGGCAAATAAACCATGTTGCTAAAAATATAAACTGTGAGTGTTACAAAAAAGTATTGTTACATGAACATTCAAAAATAGCGGGTAATAAACAATAGTTAAAAAATGCAGTGCAACCATTCATAGCAGTTTTAAACATATGTGGTTTAATTTATCATAAAGGTCAATTAGACAACTGGGTGTTTCTTTATAAGCCGGATATTATCTGTTTAACTGAAACTCATCTAACTGAGACAGTACCTGATCATGAAATAAGTATTAATGACTACCAGCACGTAAGAACGGACTCCACCAACAACAGGACGGGCGGTGTGATTACTTATATAAAAAATAATATTACCTTTAAAATTATCAACAACAGCAGTAATATAATCAATGGAGTGTGGTTACACACCATTGAAATTTGTAAAAGTAAAATCTTATTATGTAACTTATACCGTTCTCCTAGTAGTAACGTAAGTAATTTTTGTAAGAGTTTTATCAAATTAGTAGAAGAGGTACAAGACAGAAACAAACTGATATTAACCGGTGACTTTAATATTGACGTTTATAGTAAAAACTATTATAGTAAAAAATTAATTAATGAATTAATGTGCATAGGGTTAGTTCAAAAAGTGACGTCCTTCACTAGATCAAATTTTAGGTCTAGTACAATTATTGACTTAGTTTTTTCTAACATCAGTATTACGACAAAAGTTCTAGAAGAACCAAGAATTACAGACCATAGTATTGTACAAATAGACTATGAGCGTGATAGTAAAATATATGACGAATCAAATAAATATTTGACAAGAAACTTTAAAAATTTTGATAAAAATAATTTTCAGTTAACATTAAAAAATAAATTCGAAAAGTTAAATTTAGAGAATGACTGTGATAATGTTTATGATGCTGAAAAGTATAATCTTATTGTAAATAAAATAACAGATAATATAATAGAGAGTGTGAATAAAGTAGCGCCATTAACGTAAAAAAATTGTAAGTTAAACTGGAAATTAAAACCATGGATGAGTAAAACAATCTTAAATAAAACTAAAGAGCGAGATAGAGCTTACCGAAATGCGAAATTGTCAGGCATTATATCTGATATTAAAAAATACAAAGGATTACGTAACGTAGTAGTTAATGAGATTAGAAATAGTAAAAACAAATATTATGAAGAATGTATAGATAAGAATAAATCGAAGCCGGAAAAATTATGGAAAAGTTTAAAAGAGCTAATTGGTGATGAAAAAAAACTGACACGGAAGCTGTTTTGTCGAAAACTATCCAATGCGGATAATTCCCGTAATTGTTTTAAATTATACAATAAAGTTGGGATTAGGAAATTAAATAATAATACTTGGATTTTTTGGGGAACAATTTAGAAGAATTTATTTGTCCCCAAAGGAGGAAAACCCAGCTAGGCTGGGAAAAAACCTCCTTGATGAAAATTATACAAGTAAATTGTGTATGTGTAAGTGTGAATGTGTAAAATTACGTTGCAATAACGCAATAGGGGTGAGCTCAGCCGCCTTAGATAGAAAATTATCGATAATTTGAATGAGATAAGCCCCAAGGTGGGAGCTGGTAATATCTAATTAATTTGAACTGTCTCAGAGTGAGAGCTATTAATGTTCAATTGTCTCTAGGTGAGAGCTAATAATATTCAATTGTCTCTAGGTGAGAGCTAATAATATTCAATTGATAACAGAATGTTAGTCAATTAAGTTTGATGTTTTCGTGTAGAAATTAGTCAAATGATTTGAAGTTGGAATTTAATTATTTATAAGTTAAATTAAATAAGATCGTAATTAAATGTTAATAATTGATTTAATGTAATCAATTGTTAATATCACGCGTCAATTATGGATTGACTAAAGCCGCGTGGCTGATACAATCCTTTGTCACGGTGGCGCGTAATGAACTATTAAACTGATTTAAATGAATTGAGAATTTAAAGTATAATTGAATCTACTATAATTATTTATATTTAATGAATGATTTAAATATTTGAATGAATGTGAGATGCAAGTAAGAATTATCAAATTGATTAGCACAGAGTAGTCGTACTAGTACAAAGTCCAAGCACAACTGTTGCATCAGACCACGCGAGCCGGCTTCTCTACCACTAACCAAGGCGCGCATGAGCGACGGCCATAGCGTGATACGATTATTCCCGAGTTTATACGATTATTCCCGAGTTTTAACGATTAAGCCCGAAGGCGTAATTCTTCTTATAAGTATTTGACTAGGTCTCTTTTCTAGCAGTTAAACATACTCCCCCCGTTGTGAAGGTTGAGGAAGATGTTATGAATAGTGTTTACAATTAGTGATATTACATGATTACAATATTTTGAGTTTACAGATTTTAAGAATTGATTGGTAACGGACATAACAGAGTAATATTCCGTTTGTATATGCCTTGAGCCGTTCGAATTGAAGCCACTCGTGTTATGTTATCCTTTCCTGGATAAATTTCGATCACCACTCCCAGCTGCCACCGCATGCACGGTTGGTTTTTGTCCATTAGTAAGACGACTTGATTGACTTTAATATCCCCTCGATTGGAGTCCCATTTTTGCCTGGTCTGCAATTCATGAAGGTATTCCAAGTACCAGCGTTTCCAGAAATCCTGTCGAGCCTTGACAGTGAATTGCCATGAGCTTAGTCTATTATCTGGAATGTCAGAAAAATCATTTTCAGGTAGCATAGTGAGAGGACGACCTATTAAAATGTGTGCAGGAGTTAAAGCAATAGGATCATTAGGATCACTTGACAATGAACATAAAGGACGAGAATTTAATATAGATTCAATTTGTATAGCCAGAGAATTTAATTCTTCAAATGTTAAAAGTTGTTCTTTTACTACTCGTTTAAAATAATGTTTAAATGACTTGACTGCCGCCTCCCAGATACCACCGAAATGAGGAGATAAAGGTGGATTGAATTTCCAGATAATGTTTTTCTTTATTGCATAGTTGTTGACAATGTCCTGATGGGACTTAGAATTGAATAGTTGGTAAAGTTCTATTAATTGATTATTTGCACCCACAAAATTGGTACCATTATCAGAATATACATGAGATGGAACCCCTCTTCTACCAATAAAACGTCCGAAAGCTCCTAAGAAATCCTCGGTAGTTAAGTCACTTACGATTTCTAAATGTACGGCCTTAGTAGCCATACAAACAAAAATACATCCATAGACCTTTACTTTAGTTCTGTTTCGAAATTTGCGTTCTTTGATAAAAAGAGGTCCAAAATAATCAATTCCTACGTGAGAAAATGGCGGAGATTCCGAGACTCTAGAACTAGGCAAATCAGCCATTTTACTTTGCAAGAGAATTGGTTGATATCGAATGCATTTAACGCAATGTCTAATGATTTTACGTACTTGATTTTTGCCATCTAGCAGCCAAAATTTATGTCTAAGATTTGAAAGTGTACTCTGTATACCCGAATGGTACAAATTTTCATGGGTTTCTCTAATAATTAGATCAGTAACATAATGACGTGAAGGTAATAAAATAAGATGTTTTTTCAAAAAAGATATAGGAGCATGTTTCAAACGGCCTCCCACTCTCAATAATCCGTTTGAATCGATAAATGGATTAAGACATCGTAATCGTAGATTTTTTGTTTCTCCGGTTTCTTTAATTTGTTTGATTTCATCATGATATTGTTCGTTTTGAATCAGAGTTAAGATTTTAATTTCAGTTAATAATTTTTCTTCTACGTTTAAAAGTTTGTGTTTGAATGGATTATCTTTTAACATTCGTAAACAATAGGAAAAGGAATTTATAAGCTTAGAATATGATGAAAACCGTTTAAACGAATTGTCAGTAGAAGCTAGTAAACAAATAATTTTTCGAACACCAGGAAGTTCAGAAGGAACTGCCGGCTTTAAGTTAGGCCAATTGAGAGGATCCTGTGATAGCCACGTAGGACCTGTCAACCACATTTTATTGTTTAGAAATTCAGAAGGAAGTTGACCTCTAGATAAGCAATCTGCCGGGTTATCCTTGGTTCTGACATGTCGCCATTCGACTTTACTGCAAAGAGTTTGAATTTGTGTAACGCGATTTGCTTCAAAGACCTTGAGAGTGTTGGGAGATCGCTTGAGCCATTGAAGTACAATAGTTGAATCAGACCAAAATGTGACTTTATATATGTCAAAGTTAAATGAAGGAATTGTGTCTTTATATAATTTAGCAAGTAATAATGCTCCACATAACTCTAATTTTGGAATTGTAACTTCATTGATGGGAGCAACTCGAGATTTGGAACACACTAATTTCACGTTCACGTCTCCATGTTTATTTACTGATCTTATATAAATGCAAGCACCATAGCCTACTTTACTAGCATCACAAAATCCATGCAATTGTATGTCAGTCGGATCAGGAATTAAAATATTTCGTTCAACAGAAAAGTCTTTAATTAGAGGTAGTTGTTCAGCAAATTTACACCAGCGCAAATGTAATTCTTGTGGGACCGTTTCATCCCAATGGACCTTTAATTTCCAACATTCTTTAATGATGGTTTTTGCAGCTAATACGATAGGTTCTAGAATTCCGATAGGATCGAAAATTTTTGCAATGTCAGATAAAATGGTTCGTTTAGTTATTTTTCGTGATGAATCGTTTGATTTGACTGTATAGATAAATTCGTCAGTTAGAGAATTCCATGCTATGCCCAAAGTTTTAGAGATGGGATCATCATTAATAGCACAATCTAAATCTAAGGTTCTTTGATCGAAATTATCCAGTGCGTGCCGGTGATTCGAAGCCCATTGTCTGAGTTCGAATCCACCCTTTCGCACTAGTTGAATAATTTCATCACGCAAATTTAAAATTTCGGTCAAAGAATTGGATCCGGTTAATAAGTTGTCGACATAAAGATCTCGTTTTAATATTTTTGAAGCTACAGGAAAATTATGAGATTCGTCATCAGCAAGTTGATTTACGGTGCGTATGGCTAAAAATGGAGCTGCAGAAACTCCAAATGTAACTCGTTTAAGTTCAAAGGTACTAATATCGTTATTGTGGTAGTAAATGATTCGTTGATATTTATGATGATCCGGGTGAATGCAAATCTGTCGGTACATTTGAGCTATGTCAGAAGTCATAGCATAAACAAAAGTACAAAAATGTAAGAGAATAGTAAAAAGATTATCTTGTATAGTAGGCCCGGTCAGTAAGACTTCATTCAAGGAGATACCTTTGTCGGTTTTAGCTAAAGCATCAAATACAACGCGTACCTTAGTGGTAGTGCTGGATGTTTTTATTATCGGATGATGGGGCATGTAATACCCTGGTCCACTATCATCCGGTACGTGTACCATGTGGCTAAGATTGATGTATTCATTCATGACTTTATTGTATTCGGATTTTAATGATGAGTCTGAATTTAATCTCTTCTGTAAAGATAGAAATCTATTTAGAGCCTTTTGTTTGGAATTCCCGAACTCAACATCGTCTGCGCGAAAAGGTAGTTTTACTATATATCGACCGTCTGTATCGCGAGTAGTAGTGTTTTGATAATAAGTCTCACATGTAGAATCCTCAATAGATCGGGAATCACTAGAACCTGCGTCTTCAATAGTCCAGAATTTTGTTAATTGACTCGACAGATCAGTTAGTTGACAAGTTACAGAAAATATATTTTTATCGTTAATGACTTCTCTCGCTACAACCCATCCTAGTTGCGTTTTTTGTAATATTAATTCACAATCATTTTGTGAGCAGTTAATCTGTCCGACAGGTAAAAGAGAAAGTGTGGTACCTGAACCGATAAGGACATCTACGGGTCTTGGTATATGAAATTCCGGATCATCAAGTATTATACCTTTAGGTATGTGTATTTTATTACGTGGAAAGATTTCATTTGGACTCAACTCTGCAATTTCGTTAACAGTTAAAAATGATAATGATCTTTGAAATTTATTATTTAAAGATTTACAATTTATTTGAACGACATGTTTTGAAAAGGTTTGCATTCCGTTGACCGCCCCGATCGGAATAGAACAATTTTGCTTTGGCAATTTTAATTTGTTAGACAAATTTTCAGTAAAGCGCGAGCTTGTATGAATTTACCCGTTGAATCACGCAACTGGATGAGTACGCTCATCATCAATTGGAAACGCGGTGTTCTGAGAATTGTCGTATAGCTGTGTACTACTAGTCAAGATGTAGATCCCTTATCATTTGTAACAGTAGAAGGTGACTCGAATTTTACAGTGTTGTTTTTTGAAGTATTCGGATTAGAGGGTTGTTGAGTTGTCTTTTGTTGAATGTGCAGTTTGGTATGATGGAATTTCTTACAGGTTTGACATCTACTGCTGGAAGGGCAAGTTCCTTTGTGTTCGCGAAGACAATTATTGCAAAGTTTAGCAGATTTTACAAATTTTATGCGTTCTCCTACAGTTAATGCATCGAATTTATGACATTTATAGAGAGAATGAGATTGTTTGCAACATGGGCAGGCAGTACAGGTGGTAGTCACTAAAGCTCGGACTGGTGAGTCTGTTTTTTGTTTCTTGAAATTATTACTCGAATATTCATTACGTCGTCTTTTAAAAGAGTTATCGGAGTCGCGCTGTTTATTAGGTTTACGTGTATTGAGTTGGAAAGCAGTTTTTATTATAAATTTGCTAAATGCGTCAAACGTTGGGAGAGTGTTATCGTCTTTAAACGTTTCGTCCCATTTGTCTCTAATTTCTATTGGTAATTTAAGTTCTAATAATCTTACTATAAATGGGTCATTTGGTTTTGCTTTTAATGCTTCTAAATCATTTAAGTGTTGTCGAGCATCATCAATAAATTTGGTAAGATTTTCATTAGTCGGGATTGATATTGAATTGAGATTTAAAAAAGCGTTATAATGTTTATAGACTAAAGCGCGCTCTTTCTGATAAGTTTCTGTTAAAAGATCCCAAGCCTTTACATAGTTTTCTGCACTTGCATTCAAAAGCGCGAGCTTGTTTGCAGCAGAACCAGTTAAACATCCGCGAAGGTATAAAAATTTATTAAGATCATCTAAATCTTTACGTTCGTCGATCAGTGTCTTAAAAGTGTTTTTAAAAGAAAGCCAATTCTCAAAGTTGCCATCGAATTTTGGTAAATCCGTGGTAGGGAGCTTAGTAAGTCGTTGAGTCTCGAGTGTTCGATTAAGAGTTAAAGCGTTAATTGCAGTTTGAATAGAGGCATTGAGAATATCTTGATTAGGAATTTTTATTTTAGCTGCAAGAGCGTAATAAATTTTGCGAATTCCGTCCGCAAGTTCTATTTCTGGGTCCTCAGGTTTGTTCACTTCTAATTTGTCGATACTGGCATCGTACTGATCGAACATTTTTTCGATTTTAGGAAAACGTAAAGAAGCAGTCTAAATGTCTGTGGTCTTTGCTGTTAATTCATCGTTCAATGCGGTAATTTTAGCAATTAATAGAACACGTGATTGTTGTAAAGTCATTTTTGTTTTAGTCATTTTGCGATAAATTTATATGATAATAATAGTAATAATAAATAATAATAAATATCAATTGATAATTAATTATCCTATTTCTGTAATAAATAGATCACTTACAGTAATCAATTGATTTGAGAAACAATTGAAATAATTAATTATAATTAAATATTAAATAATTTGAGAATTGATAATAAAGATAGAGAGTTAATTGATAATTAATTATTCTGTTGCACAATAATTAATAACAGGACAATGATCAATTAATTGTGAATTGTCGATTAATTAATTAATTTAGTTATACGTAAATAATTAGAATAATAACGTAAATAAATATTTGAATGATAATCAATTGCACTATTCGATTGATGAATTAATTGTTAGGTGACAATCGATCAGTCAGCCAAAGTTAAACAATTAATTAAAATTACTAATAAGTAAATTAGATAAATTATCAAATGTTTGAATTATAAATGATTTGATGTTAAAAACTTATCTTATTTGTATTGAAGTCCAACGATGCTGGCAGCAGCTGGGTGGTATAGTGACTGGATCCTCGGCACGTCTTGCTCGTCTTCGCAAATCAGGGTTCGTGTGAACTTCACACCTCACAGGAGGCACCAAATGTTTTGTCGAAAACTATTCAATGCGGATATTTCTCGTAATTGTTTTAAAAATATGATGAAGTTGGGATTAGGAAGTTAAATAAAAATACTTGGATTTTTTGGGGAACAATTTAGAAGAATTTATTTGTTCCCAAAGGAGGAAAACCCAGCTAGGCTGGGAAAAAACCTCTTTGTTGAAAATTATACAAGTAAGTTGTATGTGTGTAAGTGTATGTGTGTGTGTGAGTGTGTGTGTGTGTGTGTGTGTGTAAAATTACGTTGCAATAACGCAATAGGGCTGAGCTCAGCCGCTGTATAAAGAAAATTATCGATAATTTGTGATGAAAATTTGATTTTCGCAAAACAGGGTAAAGTTTTCGCAAAACCAATAACTTCCCGATTTTTGAAAATTTTCAATTTTCTTAGCTGAAAGTTAAAAAACTTTTTTTAGGTTATTGATACAATTTACCCCGAAAATTTTAATTTTGACTTTAACAATTAATTATGTTCATGTATGCGCTTTTTTCACATAAAGATTAATTATTTTCATGTATGAGCTTTTTTCACATTTCGTCTAAAAATACGTCGATGATACATTAAGGTAGTACTACCGATTTTCGCCCGCCATCTAGTCGCTACCATTTTGACAACATCTACAACCCTTCTGTCCCACGTTTTCGCCAGCCATTTTGTCCCGCAATCACATCACCCTTTTTAGCCTGCGATTTCATCAGCTGTTTTCTGTTAACAAGCCCTAACTTGTTAATGATGTCATTTTCTGACGCATTTTTTTTCTGATGCAACCCATTATGCGCAATTTACCCTTACTTTTTCATCTTTTATGGTGGGGATTAACGATATAAAATCGGTTCATGATCACGACACCGTTATTATGTTTAGGATTGTAATCTTGTGCACTTAAGTCGAGAAGATGGAGATTTTTATTGGTTTTGAAGGCTTTTACACACTTGATGGATTTTTTATTGTCAAAGAGCTTGCTATTATATCGCTTAGTAATGAAGTGGATTTTTTGAGTTCTGCTGCGCTAGCAACTTTCGAGCCACCAACAGAATACACCAACAAATTTATGGTCTTGGAGAGCAAAGACTTTTTGTTGAGAAGCCATGGCATCAGATGGGATGAAGGATCATTCTTCTATAACGAACTCAAAGAAGTGCTTCGAGAAACTCTCAAGCACAAAACATACGTTTATGTTTTGGGTGAGGAAAAAAACATTGGCTCGAAAAAACCCTCAATTATTCGTAAGGAATAATTGATTTATCAAAGATGAGATTTATTAACCATCTTGAAGACTTTGATCCTATTCAACCGTATCTCCTGAAGAAAAATCACTCAAGGAAAAGCAATTAAGCTTGTGCCTACGAAACAGTTCAGAGAATGAAACGCTGGTTTCTCAGCTGTTGGGGCCTAAGTCCATCGCTGGAAAAGTCATTACAGCTTTTTTATCAGCTCCAGTCTTTAGTCAAGACGGATCAACAAGATATTGCCTGTTTGGATGAATCTTTCATACTTCCCAAAACACGAAATTGATGCTATATGGTCAAAGCTACCTCATCACATGAAGATAGACTCAAAATTTATCAATTACACAAGATGTACAGAGCATTACAAGACTATGTATAATGATGTTCTTGACGGTCCTTATCCATTGAAGAAGGATTGCTATGAATGTAATAATGTTAAATAAATCTTCTTATATGAACTAAAGTATCTTAAATAATAATCACACAAAAAAAAAAGTTGTCTGTACACCGGGCACCACCTATCTACGAGCATGTTTTTTGACCCGCTGAACACGAATTTCAAGTCAGTTTAGGCCGTCCAGCCTTCAATTTCGAGTAAATCGCAGAAAACCCCAAAAAAATAGCAAAAATTCGATATTTTGGCAAGAAAAAAAATTTTGAGATCTAAGACAAGCATAATTTTCATGTATTTTGATCTGTTAAATACTAATTTTGATCGTACTTTAAACATAAACCGTTTCAAATCTAAAAAAATTGTAAAAAAATCATCAAAAATTGCAAAAATCGAAGAAAATTGGGATTATAATAATAATAATAAATATTTATTTGCCCTTTTCAGGGGTACAAATGCGGACCTCCGTTCCGCTTACAAAGAACACTTAACTACTACTTATAATTAAATTACCTAACTTAACCTATTACATTATTCCTTACATACATCCTTCACACAGCACACTACAAAACCAGCGAGACGGCGGAAAAAAAGAAGGCCACGTAAGGCAAAGAAAAAACCGCCCAGCGTCTCCTCCACTCAAACCTCCATCCATCTCACCCATCCTTCCGGACCTCCGTTTCCGCTGTGTCTCCACTACTTCCTAACCGTCCTAATTATTGGTGGCAGCGAACCTCCATAACATTTCGATCCCTATAAGCCAATTTCCCCCTTGTCCTTCCTCCCCCTACACCTGATTCCTCATCTCCTGCCACCCCTTTTCCCAACCTAGGCCTGAACATATCTCCCAAACATGATCCCAAGTCTCCAACTCCCTCCTACATACATTACATAGCCTTTCTTCCCTACTCTCCCAGTATCTGCCCCCTTTCATTATGTCTCCCAACCTGAACCTAGCTATTCTGCTCCATCTGTCTTCGCTCCAACCCTTTTTGAGGTAACCTGGGGTGCCTCCACTTATGATAAATTTATAGAAAATTGGGATTATCTTGGTATAAAAATTTTTGGGGACCCAGATTGATGAAGATTTTCATGTAATTTAATCTGCTTAATCTTATTCTGCCGTAAATTTGGCCTATAGTCTCCTCAAACATTCACAAAATTGCAAAAAATCGATTAAATAGCAGAAAATTGCTGCTCCAAAAATGGAAAAAAATCTTCTAAACAAAATTAAATAAATTTCTTGCTTTTTTCATTAAAAAAATTTAAGATTAACATCTAAAAAAGGAAAAAAATTGTAAAATCTATGAAAATGATGTATAAACAGAATTGGAAAAATGATTTTCTCAACTTTTAAACTGTTTTCCGGTGGTATCGAACTCTTTTATTTTCAAATGATCTACGGAGTGTATTTCTCTTCTGTTTGTTATTTTCTTGTGGTATATCTCTTTTGAGTGTCCAGCAATAGTCTGCCATCATGCTGATATTTCAATTTCCTTGATACCTAGTCTCCATTTCACTTATGTCAACCTGACCAGATGCCGAGACTGGGTTTCCGAATCCCTGCGTCGTAAAGTACTCATCACTTGTACCTGTCATGTCGGCACATACGCCGTTAACCCAGGAACTCTGTCAGATGGTTCTGTTGCCCACCGTCACCCCGAGGAGGTGTCCTTATTGTAAGTACAAGCGATCATGCAATGAAATGAAGTCTGCACATCGAAGAAGTTTAAGTGCCAACATGATGGCAAATTTTTACTAAATAAAGGTAAAGGTGGAAACAGAGGTGTCCACGTCGTAGATCATTTGAGAATGAAACAGTACAACACCCTCGAAACACCGTTAAAAATTCAATTTGTGTACATTCTTGGATCTTAATCAGCGGGGTCCCACTCAGATGGAGGATTTGGTGAGAGGTTTTTCAATGCTACCAAAGTAGAAGTTAATAATATGGAAATATTGTTGGTGTCATTGACACACTAAGCTGTTAAAAGACTGAAAATAATTGAAAAATGGTCAACAAAGAAAAGTGTGTAGCACAGTTTTGTGATCACCAGCAGGGATCAGCAGAGTGTTCTTTCTTTAGATTTCCAATTTCGGATGAAAAGCAGTAAGTAATTGATATTAAATTAATTAAACTCATATCGTAAAATTTTATATTCCGTTGTAAAATAAAATACCCTTAACGACTGTATGATATTTTTAATACAAAATATTCACTTTTGTCTTATCAATATCTTGCTATAGGGTTATAATATATATTGAAATAATTTTATACTATACTATTTGGTAAATAATATCTATAATATTATTTTTCAGATGTACGGAGTGGATAAAGTTATTGGGACAAAAGCATGTATGCATTGCAATGTTTGAGAAAAAGTTATCAAATCGGCGAGTTTGCAGCTGTCACTTTAAACCAGAGCATTGCACTAGAAAAGTTAAAAGGTAAAAAACTAAAGATGCAGTACCGTTGATCCTTAATTCACGGACTATTCCATTCACTGATGATGATATAGAGCCAATAAGAAAGCAACCTCGAACTTTTCAAACAATGTGTGAGTGTAGTCAATTTAACAAATAATTATAAATTATAGATATATAATATGCATGAATAAAATTTATAGCTTTGGAGAAAACTTTGAATGACCAAGAATTCGAGAATTTTAAAAGCAAACTCATCCAACCACCTGACACTTCTATTGTTCTACCCAATAAACGTCTTTGCCCTGAAATAATCGAGACGGCTTTAGCAAGCAGAAAAACGATACGTCAATTTTCTTCAGGTATTAATACGTTTATTCATTTCTATTGTAAAATTTATCATATTATTAATTTTGATACTGCATTATTTATTTTATTTAGTTTAGGTTACAATAAGATTTATCCAATAAGTAGATATATGTTTGTAAATATATTTAAGGGAATATTTTTCGATAATATTATAATCCTGTAACGGGTGGTTTATTTCCCGTACGATTGGCCCTGATTAAATTTAATTAATTAACAATATATTCAACGAATGACTCTAAGATGCTTCAAGGCGCCACCAGGATTATTTTCTCGGTTTCTGGAACCGGATGCCAGAGCTGAGTTTCTTATTCTACAGGGAGAGCGAGAGAGAAAGGTGTACTGGAAATATTTAAATCTTTATTTAAACAATATCCGGATTTTATTTAACAACAACAAAATAAAATAACAACTCGTGCACTTGCACGTACTCCCAACTCGCTTACAACTATCTCACTTACAACTACTGGAGGATTTCGGGATAAAACCGGCAACTCCAATTAATACTACGACTTATAACTACTGGAGGATTTCGGGCTAAAACCGGCGACTCCACTCGATGCTAATCCTCTGCTCGGCAATTCATCAACAAGCAGAAAATGTCGCACCAAGTCCAGATTACCCTACTCGGCAATTCATCAACAAGTAGGGGTCGTCAAGATAAGGTTCCTAATCCCCCAGTACACTCATAAGGAGCGACTATACTGGAGTTTCTAGCTTACTGCCGCTGTACCCCACTTGGCGTCTATACAACGGCTTTTAGGACTGTACGAATTGCTCTACTCGGCAATTCATCATCAAGTAGAGAACACGTACAATCGCACACTAGGGATGGAAAGATTTTTCAAAGAATCGATTCTCGATTCCGATTTTTTATTTTTCGATTTTAAGAATCGATTAATCGAGCGCAATAATCGATTCTTTCGATTTGAATCGATTCTAAATTAAAAGATTAATAATTTTTATAGTTAAATAAATTTATTCATCTAATCGCAATGCCATGAATGGGCAATACAAATTTATCAAATAAAAGACAAAGATAATTAAGAACAAGTATATTTTTTTATTTATTAATAACGTGTCAAACAAATCACATTAAAATTATTTTTAAAATAATTAAAGTTATAACAAACTTTATAAATTAAGTTTTAAATAAATTTAAAATAAATAAAACGATAGACTTCTTGTTATTTTAAGAAAACCATAGACTTTCTGGGACAGATTTTAAGAACAGAAGCATATTCAAGTGCTCAGGCGTTAATCGGCTACGAATTTGATTCGCAATTAGACCGGTATGCGAAAATAAACGTTCGCAAGGAGTTGAACTCGCAACAATTGATAAGTACCTCTTCGCAATAGTGGATACCTGTGGATACTCATTCTCGATACTTTTCCAAACAAGCAATGGATCCTGTGTACTATTTCTATCCACTAGTGGTCGATTAAGAAATTGCCGTAATTCAATAGATACTCCTCCAGCTTCATCATTATCTTGATAGTGATTACTTGACTGTGCTTCTAGGTCCAAAAAATCCCAAAAATTTTTTTTCTTGTCAGACGTTTGCTGGTCGTCGATAGCTAGTTGACAATCACACTCAACAGCTAAATTTTGCGACACTTTCACCTGCTCTCTTATCAGTGAACCTATGCGTATAAAATTCCGATAATATATTAATATTAAATGCAATATAATTTCAAAAAATTTCCAAAAGTGTTGGATTTGGTTGCAATGCGGCAAAATTCCTAATAAAAAAAAAAAGAATTTTTCTTTGTAGTATAAAGAATTCTTAGTGTTGACCACCTACTCACAGATGTTATAGCACGCGAACAATTAAGAATACTCTGAAACCCAACTTTTTTGTATCGGGGGTCAAGAAGCGTTGCAATATGATATACTTTCACAGACTCTATGTTCGAAAATATTTGCTTTATTTCAGCCATCAACCTTTTTTTCAAATCTTGACCAACTGTTGTAATAGGATTAAGCCGATTTGTGTTCTGAAAAAAAAATAAAAAAAATTATAAAAAAAAATTAAAAATCAGAGTTTATTATTCTCTCATGATAGTAATTACTTCCTGAAATCGCATTATGTCACTTTAAATGTTTTTATGAAGAAAAATAAGAGTATTTAGATAAGTTCAGATTTTTCAGTAATCTAACTATCACGTAAAATGATCAATGGTAGAAGTAAAAAATTTACACATCTCTTGAAGTCCTTTTACCAGTGGACTACATTTGCTTAAAGTCACGTGTTTGTCTGCACTAGCTTCATAAGTAGCAAACCATAAAGGATGCAAAACATCTCTCACTTCGATAAGCATATCAAGATCATCACCTGATAAAACATTTGGTGGTTTTGATCGTGAACTCTTATCTTTTTGTATTTTAAGGAGAGCTTGATTCACGTAATCAGATAAAAAAATGTGGAAAACGGTTGACCCTAAGGGCCATCCCTGCAACTTCCCGCCAATTCTGTACCTAAGCGCTTAATTCAACATATTACAATGTTTTTGAGCTCTTTGAGCTCAAAAATATGTTTTTTTTTATTTTTGAGCTCTCCGAACCCAAACACTAGCTGTTCTATGCTTTTGAGTTCTTCGAGTCCAAAAGTCTGATGAAGGTTTGATATAACACTATTTTTAAAATTTTCAAACAGCTATTATATAACTTTTGAATGGATCAACTGATTTTCACGGCGTTGGCGGCAATCGACGTAGTTTTTAGAGCTTTAATAATTATACTATTTCATCAAAAACGATTCGAAATGAAATGTCGGAACTGTGTTAGAAAAACACTTGTTCCCAAACATTTCGTCAATAATATCTTTCAAACCAATCAATCGATTTTCACGTTTTTGGTAGCGATCGATGCGGATTTTTGAGTTTTAATAATTATTCTATTTCATCAAAAATGATCCGAAAAGAAATGTCGGAGTTATATTAAAAAAATGATTTTTTGGAAATTTTTAGTTCACGATATCTGTCAAACGAATCAACCGATTTTAATTGATTTGTCGGCGATTGACGTGGTTTTATATTGTCTAGAGCTGATTTTTTTTAGAATCAATTGTTAAAGCCGTTTGAAAGCTCTCCAAAAAAAACCACATTTGAAAAAATTTTTTTTCTTAATTTTTTTAAGATTTCTCAAAATCTACTGATTCGAATCGGTTCAAACTATACTTGAAATTTAAGTTTGGCCAAGCCGAAATGACTGTCAAATGGCACTAACCGCGACAAAATTGGATGAGCCGTTCAAAAGTTATCCATACTTAAATTAAGCGCTTAAAATTGCACTAATGACGTTTTTGAGCTCTTCGAGCTCAAAGAGATTGATTTCTTATGGTTTTGAGCTATTTGAGCTCAAAAGTCTGATAGAGATTTGATAAGACACTATTTTTTGAATTTCTAAATCGCAATAATTTTTGAATGAATTAATCGATATCCACGTGGTTAGCAGCATCTGATACAGCTATTCGAGCCTTACAAAGAATCTCAAATTTTGAATTGATTGCACGAGGAATTTCGGATTTATTCCGAAAAAACATTTTTTTCGGTTTTCTTTCGTTCACGATATCTTTTGAATGAATTAACTGATTTTGACCGGACTGGTGTTAATCGACGTAGTTTTTTGAAGTTAAAAGCTGAATAGTTTTTGGAGTTGAACTATCAATCCATTTAAAAGTTATTCCAAAAAAAAAACACATTTGAAAAAATTTTTTTATTTAGTTTTTTGGAGATTTCTTAAAATCTATTGATCTGAATCGGTCAAAATAGTTTTCGAAATGTTTAATCAGAATTGAGAGGATGTAGGATCATAATAAAACAATAAGAAACTTTATTATTTAGCAACGTTTCGTGCACTTTATTTGCATGCTAATTCTATTACTGGGCGCTTAAAATTGTATTTATGACATTTTTGAGATTTTAGAGCTCAAAATATAATTTGTGTGATATTTTGACCTCACTGAGTTTGAAGAGATAATATTTTGATACATTTGAGCTTTTCCAGCTCAGAAGTCTGATAGAAGTTTCATAGAACACTATTTTTGGAATTTTCAAACCGCGATAACTTTTGAATATATCAACCGATTTTCACGCTGTTGGCAGCAATCGACGCAGTTTTATCATCCTCATAAGTTATTATCAAATTTTAATTGATCGAACGGAAAATTTCGGAGTAATCTCGAAAAATCATTTTTTTCGGTTTTCTTTCGTTCACGATATCTCTCGAACGAATCAACCGATTTTGACCGGATTGGTGGCGATCGACGTGGTTTTTTGAGGTTGAGAGCTGATTAGTTTTTGGAATTGATCGGTACAGCCGTTTAAAAGTTATTCCAAAAAAACCACTTTTCAAAAAATTTTTTTTTGTAGTTTTTTTGAAATTTCTCAAAATCTACTGGTCCGAATCGGTTCAAATTTTCAGGAAATCTAAGTTTTGTCATGCCCTTTTGAATGGCGCCAACCGCGATTAAATCGATCAAGCCGTTTAAAAGTTATAAGTGGTTCACATACTTTCACACACACACACACACACACAAGGACCCATGGGGCAAACCGTACAAGGTGGTCACGGCCCACCTGAAATACCAGCCAATGCCGTCGCCTACGTGTCCGCGGCTCCTAGAGAGGATTGTTACTGTGCTGTTTCCTCAACAACCGGTATTCACCGGCCAGCTAAGGCAGCTAAACCCTGAAGACATTCCATCTGTCACGGAAGAAGAACTAATGGAGGCTTGTAACCGCGTCGGGAATAACAAAGCGCCGGGACTAGACGGAATCCCTAATATTGCCTTGAAAACAGCCATAAAGGCAGCACCAACGTTATTCTTGAAAGTTTACAATACGTGCCTCAAGGAAGGGACATTTCCTCGGAAATGGAAACAACAACGACTAGTTCTACTCCCTAAAGGAAAGAAGCCACCAGAAGAACCGTCATCTTACCGTCCACTTTGTATGCTGGATACAGCCGGTAAAATATTCGGACGCATAATTCATCAAAGAATAGAAGCAGTCGTGGATCCACTCCTGGCAAACAACCAGTATGGATTCCGAAAAAGACGATCAACCCTGGACGCGATCAATCCGGTTGTTAATATGGCCCAGGAGGCAATTGCAGGAACCAGAAGGAAGGGTGGTACGAAGAAGTACTGCATGGTGGCGACGTTAGACATCAAAAACGCCTTCAACTCCGCTAACTGGGACTGCATTATGCAAGCTCTCCAAGAGAAGAACGTGCCAGGATACCTACGGAAATAGTAGCTAGCTACTTCACGGATAGAGTCCTGAGATACGACACAAAGGACGGTCCGAAAGAGTACGAAATCACCGGAGGTGTTCCGCAGGGCTCTATTCTTGGCCCACTGCTGTGGAATATCATGGATGACGGGCTCCTAAGGCTAAAGATCCAGAGGAATGTTAAACTTGTAGCGTATGCGGACGACCTGGCCGTACTGATTGTCGGTAAACACCTGGACGAGATTCACCACAGGTTTGATCTAGCATTCCAGCAAGTTAACCAGTAGATGGACACAATGAATCTTCAACTGACGAAACATAAGACTGAGGCAGTGCTTATTACCAGCAGAAAAGCGTTAAAGACCATCAAGCTTAAAGTCGGCGAACAAGAAATCACATCAAAACCTTATATCCGATATTTGGGAGTGATGCTTGATGCCCGTCTCAACTTTAAACAGCAAGTGGAACACGGGAGTGCAAAAGCATCAGCAGTGGTAGCTAGCTTAGCACGGCTGATGCCAAACGTCGGAGGCCCAAAGCAGAGCAGGAGACTACTACTATCATCAGTTGTCACATCGGTGCTCACATATGGAATATCCATTTGGGCAGACGCGCTGAAGTTGCAAAAATCATGGAGAAAAGCTGGACCAGTATATCAACTGAGCGCTGTAAGACTAGCCAGTGCATTCCGCACGATATCAGAAAAAGCAGTGTGTGTCATTTCCGGAACTCTACCGCTCAGAGTTCTAGCTGAGGAAAAACGGAACCTTTACCAACGAAAGAGGTAAACCACACTAAGTGCCGAGGAACTCAAAGCTGAAGAACGGCAAAACAGCATTGCACGATGGCAATCGCAGTGGGACGCCACGACAACAGGAAGATGGACACACCGTCTCATACCGAAGATCGACATTGGGCTTAACCGGAATCACGGTGAGGTCAATTACTATCTAACGCAGATGTTGTCGGGACATGGGTGTTTCCGAGAGTATCTACACCGCTTCAAGCACGATGACTCCTCGGAGTGCCCGACCTGCCCAGGAGTTACTGAAGATGCGGAGCACGTCTTCTTCGTATGTCCTCGTTTCGACCCACAGCGAAGAGCTGGAGAGGATCCTGAACCAGAGATCGCAACCAGATTCACTAGTGGAAGCAACGTTGTCATCAGAAGCTGCCTGGAACGCTACCAACACGTTTGCAACAGAAGACCTCAAAGACTTGCGTTCCACCGAAAGAAGAAGAACAAATAGCAGAAGATAGAAGGAAGGTAGCTAACACCTTAGCCACCAGAAGGAAGAGCAGTAGCTAGATCCGCCCCTCACGAAGTAATGCCTGACGGCGGTTTCCACGAGGGATTAGAGGAAAGAGGAAAGGAGTTTAGGGTTTAGTGGGTAGGGGCGTAAGCGTCGAGTTTTAGTATGACGCTGCGTCGAATCGCCACATATCCAGGCCAACAACTATACCTAGAATCCGTAAAAAGGATTCCCCCCCCCAAAAAAAAACACACACACACACACAAACACACACAAACACACACCTGCGGCAGAGGAGAAACTGCTACCAGGCGCGTCTCTCGTAGCGGATGGGTTGACACTCGCTGTCCTTAGATGACACTTAATCTCTTAGTTGATGAGGTACAGTGGGTAGGAGCCAAGCAAAATGACCAAGCAAAATACGCTCCCGTGGA
>CAJNRD030001119.1:16387658-16408382 GCA_905319865.3 Cotesia congregata | reverse complement strand
AAGGAGCCCAGGCCCGAGCCTAAGCGGAAAAAACCGCGCAAATGGATCAGACCTGACGCACTGATCATCCGCCCGGCCGAGAAAACAAGGTATGCCGAGATTCTGCGTCGCATAAAGCAGGACGTCCCAGATGAGCAGGTTCGTTCAACTGTGGATAAGATCAACAAGACCAGAAGTGGGGACTTGTTGATTACGATTTCGAGGAAGAGCACTGACAAAGGCCAGGGTCTGCAAAAGACGATCGCGGACATCCTTAAGGAGGAGGCCAAAGTGATTTGCAAAGGGCCACAGGAGACTATCGAGATCCGAGATGTCGATGATGACACGACGAAAGAGCATATTCAGACCGCTCTAAAGAGGGAAGCTGGAGAAAGTTGTGAAATCCCACTAGAGGCACTTGAGTAATCAACCCTGGGAATCTGACTGCACTAACAAAGCCGTCATCTGGTCCTGCGGTAAATGTTCTTTTCAGAGAACAGCCAACAACAAAGGAGCCGGCTTCGTAGCAGCATGGGTAGATGGCCTCCACTTCTACAGCTACTATGTACCACCTAGTCTCTCTAATGAACAGTTTGAAGACTTCCTTGATCGGCTAACTGAGGACGGAAGAAAACACTTTCCCGTGGCAATAGCTGGTGACTTTAATTCCTGGGCAGCAGACTGGGGCAGCAAGTTCACTAATACAGGTGGAAAAGCACTTCTCGAGGCAATGTCCACACTGGACGTGATCCTTCTTAACACCGGTGACACATCAACGTATACGAAGGGAGAGGCAAGCTCAATTGTCGACCTCTCATTTGTCAGCAGTTGCTTAGCCCGAAGAGGTTTTTCTTGGAAAATATTGAACATCTACACAGCCAGTGACCATAGTGCGATACCATGGGAAATATCCTTTGGCCAGAAACTAACAAGAGACAACAGGAGCGCTAGTGCGGTTGGGTGGAAAGTTAAATCTCTCGACCTTACTGCTTTAGTAGTAGCCTTAGACTGTGATCCGATCATGGTAGAAACTGCTGAAGAAAAGACCAAGGACTTGATGAGAAGAGTACCCAGGCTTGCGACGCCTAGTATGTCTCGGAAACGTGGCATGAACTCAAGACCTTCGGTGCACTGGTGGAATGATCACATTAGCACTCTACGCTCAGTGTGTCTTAAAAAAAAAAGAAGAAAGTCTCAGCGTGGCTATCGACGATCTAACTCTGCAGAGCTGGTCGCAGAATACAAAAAAGCCCGTCGATCATTGAATAAAGCCATCAAGGATAGTAAGAGACAATGCTGGAAAGAGCTCATCAACGAAGTGGATAAAGACGTGTGGGGTAGGCCTTATAAGGTGGTTATGACCCACCTGAAAAAACAACAAATGCCATCACCTACGTGTCCCCAACTTCTTCAGAAAATCGTCACTGCACTGTTTCCACAGCAACGCAACTTCGATTACCAGTTGGCGCCAGGCGAATTGGACGACATCCCACCTGTCACTGAAGAAGAATTGCTGGAGGCTTGTAACCGTGTAGGGAATAATAAAGTACCAGGATTGGACGGAATCCCTAATTTAGTCTTAAAAACCATCATAAAGGCAGCTCCAACATTATTCCTAGACGCTTATAATGCATGCCTCAAGGAGGGGACTTTTCCTCGTAAGTGGAAACAGCAGCGATTGATACTGTTACCTAAAGGGAAGAAGCCACCAGAAGAACCGTCATCTTACCGACCACTTTGCATGCTAGATACGGCGGGTAAGATATTTGAGCGCATAATTTATCAACGAATAAATGCAGTAGTCGACCCACTCCTGGCAGATAATCAGTATGGATTCCGAAAAGGACGATCAACCCTGGACGCAATCAAACTGGTTGTTGATACGGCCAAGGAAGCAATCGCAGGAACCAGATGGAAAGGTGGAACGAAAGAGTATTGCCTGGTGGCGACCCTAGACATCAGAAACGCATTCAACTCCGCCAATTGGGAATGCGTCATGCAGGCCCTCCAAGAGAAGAATGTACCAGAATACCTTCTTAAGATCGTAACAAGCTACTTTGAAAATAGGGTCTTGAAGTATGACACGAAGAACGGTCCGAGGGAGTATGATATTACTGGAGGTGTACCACAAGGTTCAGTTCTAGGCCTGCTCCTATGGAATATTATGTATGACGGTCTATTAAGACTAACTCTGCCAAGAAACGTCAAACTCGTAGCATATGCAGATGACGTAGCCGTAGTGATTGTTGCCAAACACCTTAACGAGATAAACCATATGTTTGATCTCACTTTTGAGCGCGTTAACCGGTGGATGGACGCAGTGAACCTGCAACTGGCGCAACACGAGACTGAAGCAGTGCTTATTACCAGCAGAAAAGTGGTAGAGACCATTAAGCTGAAAGTCGGCGAACAAGAAATCACATCACAACCTTATATCCGATATCTGGGAGTGATGCTTGATGCCCGACTCAATTTCAAGCAGCAAGTAGAGCATGTCAGTGCCAAAGCATCAGTAGTGAGGGCTAGTCTAGCACGACTGATGCCTAACGTCGGAGGGCCAAAGCAGAGTAGGAGACTATTGTTGGCAACTGTAGTCACATCAGTGCTTACGTACGGAATATCCATTTGGGCTGATGCGCTAGAATTACAAGAAGCATGGAGAAAGGCTGGGCCAGTATACCGTCTGAGTGCCCTAAGAGTAGCTTGCGCCTTCCGCACAATATCTGAGGAAGCAGTGTGCATCATTTCTGGAACTCTACCTCTCAGAGTCCTAGCTGAAGAAAGACGGAACCTTTACCAACGAAAGAGGTCAACAACACTGAGCGCAGAAGAACTCAGAACGGAACAAAGACAGCACAGCATCGCACGATGGCAATCTCAGTGGGATGCTGCAGAGAAGGGTAGATGGACGCATCGTCTCATACCAAAGATCGACATTTGGCTAAACCGGAATCACGGTTAGGTCAACTACTACCTAACACAGATGTTGTCAGGACATGGCTGCTTGCGGGCTTATCTTCACCGCTTTAGGCATGACGACTCTCCGGAGTGCCCGTCCTGCCCTGGAGCCACTGAAGATGTAGAGCACGTTTTTTTCGAGTGCTCGCGTTTCAATCAACCACGTGAGGAGCTGGAGAAGATCCTGAAGAAGACAATTCAACCAGAGTCAATCGTAGAAGCAATGCTGTCTTCAGAAGCTGCCTGGAATGCAACGAACACTCTTGCCACAGAAGTGCTTACAGAGCTGCGTTCCATCGAGAGAAAAAGAGCAAAAGACAGAACCTAGAAGGAAGAAAACATCTTAGCCACCAGAAGGAAGAGCGGACGCTAATTCCTCCCCCCGCGAAGAAATGCCTTACGGCGGTACCATGGGGGATCAGAGGATAGAAGAGAAAGGAGTTTAGGGTTTAGTGGGTAGGGGCGTCAGCGTCAAGTTTCAGTATGATGCTGCGTCGAGTCGCCACATATCCGGGCCAACATCTATGCCTAGAATCCGTAAAAAGGATTCCCCCCCCTAAGGGGAAAAAAAAAAACACACACACACACACACACACACACACGCACACACACACACATACATACAGACACCGTGACAACCTCGCGGGGATGGTCAGGGAAGCTTCCTGTGACCTTCAAACGTCGAGATCTGATGAAAACTCGATTTTTGCAAAACGGGGTAAAACCAATAACTTCCCGATTTTTGAAAATCTGACATTTTTAGCGGGAAGTTAAAAATAAAACGATCCAACATCTCATAGCAAGAATTCCAGCGTGTTCTAACTTCTTGGATTAGTTTTAGCGATGGTTTCGCTCCGGATTTTTCTTGTAAAGTATTTAATTCTCGAGAAGCGTTTTCACTACATCTAAAAAATTTCACAATTTTTTTAACTTTAATTATTAACTTTCTTAATTGCGATTTTTCATTAATGTTTAAATCATTTTCCGCGTCACTATCATCTTCATCAAGGGATTCAAGCATTTCACTCTGATCTGCTTCGGATGCCGGCCGTGTAACATTCACTTCTATCAGATTTTGTCCAATATTATTAAGAGTGTGACCAAAATATGATACGTCTTTTGCTTCTCCAAAGAGTTGCTTGATAGCGCCTTTTATGTTAGCGCCTCCGTCTGACAGCACAGCACTGATTTTACTTTCCTCAATTCCCCACTCTTCGCAAATTTTACTTAATCTCTCCATTAAATATGAAATTGTCTTCCTTTCGGTTAAATGATATGCACCTAATTCGTAAGAAGTCATTTCATATCCTGAAAAAAAAAAGATATATTTCATCAACAATCCAATTATTTCATACTAAATAACAACAATAACATTATTATTAATTCAAAATTACCTTTTAAATAATGAGCAGTTAAACCAAGGTAGCTGCACATAGTGTGTTGATGGGTCCAAATATCTGTGGTAAGACAGATAGAATCTGCTTCTTTTAACTCTCCCGTAACTTTAATCTTTAATTCATCGTACATAGATTTCATTCGTCCAGTGATAGTTGGCTCACATGGAATCTTGTAAAGAGGCTGTAATTTTTTTACAAACATTCTGAAGCCTTTTTTTTCAGGAGTGCATAGAGGAAGGTTATCAACAGCAATCATATAAATGAGAGCAGTAGTTACATCATTATTACTATGACCACCCACTGCAAATAAACGAATGAGTGTAATAAAATAAAAATTTTTATAGGTCGATTAGACTTTACCTGAAAATGAAGTTGTATTATTTATGCAGCGATCAATAGGCCCTTGAAAAATTGGTCTCTCAGACTCAGAACTTAAAACTGAATTTGATGAAGTACTTAAAGGTACGAGTTGATTCGAAACTTCCGATAAGCGAGGCTGTAAATAAATTATAGTAGAATAAATAATTGGTACAAAATTTAGCACTAAATTAATAAAATTACTGATCTCCAAATACAAATAAAGAGAAAGACAAGAAAAAAAGTGTAGATTTGAAGGTTATAAATATAGAATATATATAGTATATATTTACTTGTTTAGGTTGTGAAACTGTTATTTCATCGTCACTGTCTTTTTCACTCATTGTTCTAGGACGATTTTGATTAGCAGCAGTTATTTCAATGTTGTGTGCTTTTTGGAGATGTTTAATTAAACTGGTCGTACTGTTATTGTATTTAAGCTGTTTCGCACATTGGTTACATTGTACATGAGATCTCTTATTTACTTTTTTAAAATAAATCCACACGGCGCTAGGCGCCATTTTAATAAATATATTGAAAATAAATAATATTTATTATAAACAAATATCAAACAAGGTTTCGTATGTGGAACTTGAAACTAGTCGCTTAACCGTAGAATCGAATGTTAAGAATCGATTCTTGATCGACTTCAGTAATTAAAGGTCGATTCTTAAAAATCGATCATTTTACAAGAAAACTCGATTCTCGAGTAGAATCGGAATCGAGTTTACCATTCCTATTTCCTCCATCTTCAAGTTGTGACGTTTCTTTTCAACAAGTTGATTTTTAGCTGCAGTTGCATCGTTCGCAGCTTTTGCAACACCTGCAGCCCCACTTGCCAGAGCACCGACCGCTGATAACCCTGCAAACAGGGGAATCAAGAATGGAAGTACTCCACCAATCTTTGATGGAACTGGTAGAATACGAAGCAATCGAACGTTTTTCTTCCCACCAGCCTTCTTGACAGCCTTGCGAGCACCTTCAAGAGCTGTTTTAACTGGATCTCCACCAGGCTGCATGAAATTTTTAGCTTCATCAACAACCTGTCTCAAAGCAACATCTTTCTTCTTGGAAGTCTTGAGCTTAGTTGTCTTTCTTTTGACTATATTGCGTTTTATCATCTTACGCTTTGTTGTTTTTCGCTTTGTTGTTTTTCGATTTGTTGTTTTTCGCTTCGTTGTTTTTCTCTTTGTTGTCTTTCTTTTAACAACTGTCTTACGCTTCGTTGTTTTTCTTTTAATTGTCTTACGCTTGGTAATAGGATTTTCTTTTTTAAGACCCATGCCGAAACGTCTTTTCAACTTCATGATTTTATTCACACTCCAAGCAGCAGCTTTTTCACTAATAGCAGCGTCTCTCGCTTGAAATCGTTGCCACGCTTTCTCAGCAAGGATTTTATCAGCCTCGTGACGGGCTTCCAAATTTTCTCGATTTTTTGACTAAGCTATATCATGTTCCTTACACGCAGAGTCCAAAGGATTTATACCTGGATCACCTCGAGCTAACCTCTTGGCTAACTTTGTACCTGGACCACAGTACTGATACCCTGGTATATGAAGTTCAAGTGGAATCTTGTTGATTATATGGTTGACTACACCTTTACCACGTCTGCTCTCAGACATGACACATCAAAGACTAACTTGGTGATCTATATAAGCCTGTATTTATACTTATGAGTCTCAGAATTAATTGAGTAGTCATGGAGTTTAAAAAACCAAGAGCTCAGTTACCAGTTATCAACTTTGATCAAATTGTTCAAGGGACAGGAGTGAAAAAACTCAAACGACATGGTGATCTACTTCTAAACAGTGTACGTGCTGTATTTTGTGGACCATCAAACGGTGGAAAGACGAATGCTCTGCTATCTCTTATTGTACGTCCAAACGGTTTGAGGTTTGAGAATATATATCTCTACTTAAAGTCTCTTAATCAACCAAAGTATCAGTTTTTGGAGACACTGCTTAAACAGATTGATGGTATTGGATTCTTCACATTCAGCGAACATGAAGCTGTAATCAAGCCTGAAGATGCTAATAAGCCTAACTATCTGATGATATTTGACGATGTTGCTTGTGAAAAACAGGATCACATCAAGGCTTTTTTCTGCATGGGTCGACACAAGGATGTTGATAGCTTTTATCTCTGTCAAACTTATACACGAATACCGAAACATCTGATTAGAGATAACGCAAACTTTCTCGTTCTGTTCCGTCAAGATGAAATGAATTTGAAGCATATTTATGATGATCATGTAAATACAGACATGCCGTACAACTCATTCAGAGATTTATGCTCAGCATGCTGGAATAAATATGGATTTGTGGTAATAGATAAAGACAGTGAGTTGAACAATGGCAGGTATTGAAAAGGATTCGACTGCTTCATTAGTATAAATTAAGGTACTTTAAAGTGTGATAGTCCCACATGCTGTAGACTTTAACCTATCAACATGAAGCCTGAAGAAATTTCAAAGCAGAAAGATATTCTGCATCAGATATCTCAAGCCAGCGATGCTATCCGACGGAAGCATAAGATGTTGAAGTTAGGTAAAGATACAGCTGAAAAAGCCATGGAGGAAATGTTCAAGCCTATTGTAACACCACTTCAGAGTATAGTTGAATCTTCAAAGCTTAAAGAAGAAAATATTAAAAAAGAAGAAAAGCCGCAGGTTGAAAAAGAAGAGGTTCAAGAACAAGAGATTGAAAACTCTTTATACGCTGACCCAACCGCGTACAACAGTTTAATGACGGATGATGAACGTTCATCTAACAACACAGCATTTCCTATTGCCCCACCATCATTAACAAGTACTCCAAAGCCTAAAAATCCTCTTCTCACTAATTATTATTTACAACGTTTAAGTTCAAAAAACAAAAATGATATGAGATATGGAGTACGCAAAAAACATGGTGAAATTTATATGGGTGATTCAAATATTTCATTTGCAAATGATACAATAACTGTCAAAGAAAGAAATTATCCAATAACTCCTGGGTTGTTGGAATTATTGTTTACAAAAACACCAAAAGATACGCTTGTCACGCAAGATACTAAGACAAAATATTTGGAAATTATCCAGAGAACAAATACTTATAGGAAAAGTTATGATCCAAGTAAAAGTATTTACAGAGATTCAACAGATAAGTTTAAAAAATATATTGCTGATTTTGTTGAAAAGCATGGTAGAGGACTACCAAAATTTATGATTACCACCAAGACACCTATGGATTATGTTTACTGGGATGATCCAAATGAACTAGTTGATCGTTTGCGGCTGCTGATGGCGTCTCAAGCTGCTGGGAATCCAAGTCACACGAATGAAATCATGTCAATTATTGAAGAGCTTAGGGAGACTGGAGTTATATATTAAAAGCTTCTAGAAAATTATTTCATTCAGACGTTGACAGTCAAAGTGTTTACAACTATGAGCATCGATATATTTGGACGTCCACTGGTCAATGAGAAGTCAGGTCAACGAGGACCAGTTGGTAGAGGTTTCAATGTAACTTCTGATGGAAACTATAACATTGAAAATAAAAGACTGTGCAATCTTGGTCATCCTTCAAATGAACATGATGCTGCGACAGTGCAATTTGTACTGATGCATATATCTGAACTGGATAAAAGCATAGACAGTGAACAGAAAGAGATTATTTCACATTTACACTCTGAAATAGTAATACTGAAAGCTTCTATAATAAATTTGCAGAAGACTATTGAGGACGTTAAAGCAGTCTCCACTTTGTTAGGTATGCTAACAAATATAAATAATGCTGTGAAGCGGGAAAGAATAGGAGTTACGTATAATTATTACGTGAAGCGTTCCAATATTCACGTAACAGGATAATTGGTAGTAAAGGATTGAGAAAGGATTATGGAGATGATCATCTTAATGTGAGTGTATAGAATATGCGAGAAAAATTATTAGATAGCTCGGACTGGGATTTGAACCCAGAACCTTCCGAAGACATGTCGGCTACTCTACCATTTGAGCTATCCGGTCTATACTAAATGCATTTTACGATTATTATTTCATTTTTCTGTTTTTTTTATTCTTAAAATCAGAGTTAATTTATGATACATTTATAACGTTAAATTTATTCAGTTAAATTACGATCTTTTCTCGAAAGAAAGTAGTAATACGATAAATTATATATTAATCTTTATTGACAGGTGTATTTGATGCCTGCCCCCCCCCCCCCGACCAGCAGCACTCGCTTCGCTCGTGCCGCAAATGTCAGAGGCAGGCATCAATTTTTTTCAACGCAATTTTTAACGTACTTTCGACCGCATAGTAAGAAAACTAGTATACACTACATGGGCAGAAATTTGAGAGCCCTGAACTGCGTGCAATGATGCCCTCGGCTTCGCCTCGGGCATATGGCGCGCAGTGCAGGAATCTCAAACTTTCTGCCCTTGTAGTGTAATATACTATTACTCAACATTCAGCAATCTCAAAGCATCTATTTGTGAACGTTTTAATCGAACACTCAAGAATAAAATGTGGAGAGAATTCACAGCTCGTGGTAGCTACAAGTGGACTGATATATTGGAGGACTTGGTGAATACTTATAATAACACCAAACACAATACCATCAAAATGAAACCTGCTGATGTTACCGCTGCTCAGGAGAAGCAACTGCTTGAAAAAATCTATCAAAAAGTTAAACCAGAATCAAAGAAGAAAAATAGATTCAAAGTTAGTGACAAGGTTCGAATCAGCAAGTATAAAAATGTATTTGAGAAAGGATATACACCAAACTGGACGACTGAGATTTTTACCATCAAGACAGTACAAAACACAAGTCCAACAACGTACAAGCTTGTCGACTACCAGGATCAACCAATGCAAGGTGGATTTTATGAAGAGGAACTCAGCAAAGTCAAATATCCAGATATATACTTAGTTGAAAAAATTGTTAAGAAAAGTGGAAATAAATACTATGTTAAATGGCTAGGTTTTGATACTCAACATAATAGTTGGATAAATAAAACAGATGTATAATAAATATATATTTATTAACAAAAACTTAAAACTATTTATTTACAACCTTAAATCTAATTATTTACAATGTTAAGTCTAATTATTTACAACCTTAAATCTAATTATTTACAATCTTAAGTCTAAGTATTTACATTTTTTCTCCTCTTAGCTGGTGGCTCTACATCGGCTTTCTTGTAGCTTCATGGAAGAGTGTCTGTAGAGTCTTCCAGCAGTTGACGTTTATCATCATCCCAGCTCAGTGCAAGCTTATTTTGCTTGATTGTTTTTACAACATGTCTATCACTTCTTATCAAGAATTGCTCTTTACAAATATTTACATGATCTAATAAGCAATTCTTGAAGTCATCAAACGTGATCGTTCGCAACGTTGATCCCTTGACTTCCTTGGCTCTCTTCATCACCTCACTTTTTTCATGCAGCTTGAAAGCGTACAGCTTTGCTCTGAGGCCGATAAACTCTGACACAATTTTGCCATTGTTTTCGTCCTTCATGAGCCCAAGAACCTTCTTATTCTTTTGAGGCATGCCATACTCGTTGTTGATTGGGAAGTCAAAAGTATCAATCTTGTGTATATCACGTTTGATGACTTGAAAAATATCAGGCACTTTGCCTTGATGCTATAAGCATGAAGTGATAGATGAGACTGTCCGTGTCGGTATAGAGCAGCTTTGCAGCGTCATTGTCGAAATTCTCCTTGACATATTTGTAATGAAAATCATATTCAAAGATCTTTGACAAATCCAAGATACTGAAACCGACATAAATCGGTTTATTGAAGATAACATTCAATTTATTCAGCTCAACTATTACTAGATTTTCCCCGAAAATTGTGAAGCTGTTAAAGTTTGATTTTGAAATCAAACTTTTTGCACCATATCAACCAAGCCACTTGTTCACTAGCTTGATATCCTTGTGTTTACGCACATTCTCCATGGTCTTACCAAACACTGCATTGTTCATGAGCTTGAAAAAGTTCTTTTCAAACTCATTGGTAGCATTTTTACGACACTCGGTGTTCTTGTCGATGTAAGGTTTGAGCCATGGTGACTGCACAAACTTTAATACTCGGTGAACTTTTACAAGTTTCATCCCGAGATGCAAGCACTGTTCCAAGTTCTTGTAATGAAATACATAATTCATTTTTGGATGCAGAGTTGTAGCTAGCTTACGAGTCTTGCTGCCTGGTGGAGTGAAGTGTTCTGGACACAATGGCATGTCTTTATAGAGTTCATGTAGATCTTCAGGATACTCCAAGTCAACCTCAAGTACATATCCAATAGATTCATCAGAGTTGAATATTGATGAAACATTCTAATCTGTGATTTTTTCCTCCCACTCGAAGGAGCCTTGAGGAAGAGACATGCTCATTGCAGCTCCGTAGAGGTTGTTTACGTCCAGATACATGATGTAGGACTCATCTTCTTCTGGATTAAAGTCTTCACCCATGTAACGGTTATTGGCCTTGGCATATCAATTGGTGCATTGAGATACTCCACCACGGAGACCTTTCTCAAAAAACAGTATCTTTTCGGGGTCTAGTAATAGCTCAAGTTGTACCCTTGTATGTTTGAGCATGGCGGAAAAAGCAAGTCCTGGAGCAGTATAATAATGTAGAGCGTCTAATTCATAAGTTTTGTAACAACTTGCACGGAAATTTTCAAAGATATCTGCCAATAATAAGACATCTGTTTTCAGACAGAGATCAGAGTATTCACCGAGAGTCTGTACATTGAATTTACTACATACTGTTTCGGCAAGTAGTCTTCGTCACTGATGTGCTTGTCATTCAGTCGAGAGTAAAAAGCATGTATGTCAGGTAGTTCAGTCTCGTCTAATTTTTCTAAACAGTCTATGTATTCATAAGGAAAGATTCCTTTGCTTGTTACAAGTTTAAGTTGTTCCGGGTCAGAATAAAACTGTCGTGTGATTTTCATGTCATCGTCAGTCAAGTAAGATGAAAGTTTGTCGATACTCGATGCCAGGAATCTAAATGAGTCGATGAATCTAAGATGAATGTTGGTATCGTCTACAGTTTTAGTAAATGCAATGTACTTTTCTTTATTAATCAGTAATATTTCTAGTGCACCATTTAAAGCTGTCGCTACAGACTCTAAGATAAAGTGACAGTCATAGCCGGATAAATTATGAAAAACTATTGGAATAATGTGACTTTGTTGAAAATTTAAGTTACAGGAGTTATGAGCAGCTCCTCTAAATTTCCCGGTGAAGTGACAGTGATCTCTCACTTTCTTGTCATTGGCAGATTTAAATGGCTTATTACAGATATGACAATTCACTGCTTCATTAAATGACTTTTGTTCTTCATCAGTCAACTTTGGTGGAGGTTTTAGATTTCTTAAATAACCACTGACTTGGTGGCTTATAGATTTAAATTCTTGTACAAACCACTTAATACAAACTTCTGAACGATTTAAATTGAACTTGGACAGTGAATTGTCATAACTGCAATGTAAATAATAAGCTATACGGTGAGGTGTATGCTTTTGAATATCTTCTGTTTCCTCCTCCAGGACGCTTTCAAGATCTGCGTATACAACAAACGGTACTGGATCTTTGTATTGATGATCTCTGAATGATAATATTTTATTTTTTTCGGTGGGTAGAGTCATTCTGACTTTGTTATACTGGAGACAATCAGACTAATGTCTCTGGAATGATGCCTCTTGTTGAAATGACAAAGACAACGATCACAGAAGAATACCTTCCAATGCCCCTTTTTAACAGTATTTCCTACTAATCTTGAAAGATTTCGTATCCACGCAAAATGAAATATAGGTCTGTGATTTTCAATACTATCATCTTTGTTTAATGTCAAGTTTGTTTCGATCATGAGCAAATGAATAGCATCTTTCTGACACTCAAGATTTGAACTCAAGTAGAGAGGGACAATGACACTAGGATCTTCTTCATTTTGTTTTGGCTCTATACCGTACACTTTGATCCTCAAATCATTCATTTTTTCAAATGATGGTATGTCTTTTAATTCTATTGGAAATGTTATTCCTGTATGATCCAATACTGAGCTGGGATATGGATAAGATGATGGTAAATTTCTGTGTGCTTTAACTGGATATAGAGCCGCAACGATACACCAAAGAAAGCAGTAGTGATCAGCTCTTTTTAACTCCCCAATTCGTTGAGACATAACACTTGCTAGTTGCTCTCTAGTTTGAGGAACACCTTTTGGAGTCATCCATTTCTTATTCTTAGCTAAAGCCAGAGCGAAGTCTAAAAATTAAGAAATAATTCAATAAATTAAAAATATATATTAAAATAAACATGCCAGCTTTTATAATAAGTATGTTCATATAAATATGAATCAAAAATTAAATATGAAAAATATTTATCAAATTTCATTAACACTAAAATATTTAATTATTTAGAGAAATAATCTAGCTTTTTAAATTCATACTTAGTTAAAAAAAAAATTTTTTTTTCGTTACCAATAATCTCATTTTTTGCTACAGAATTTAATGCTTTCATTGGTGCTAATTTTCCTTCTTGTACGTGAGCTCTAGGAGCTTGTCCAGTCAGCGTAGCAGTCAAATAACCACTTGGCTTAAAAACTTCTGGGATCAATCTCCGGACAACGTGAGAAGCTTGGTTGCACAGTGATTTGCACATTCTATACTCTGTTTCTTTGCAGTATATTTTGTTCATTAATTTGCACATCTATCATTGAAAAATAATTAGAAATAAATATAACAAAAAACAGAACAAAAGCATCACAATAAATATTTCTGAATAATAATAGAGTCTAATACTAAAATACATACGGGTTCTCCAGGCCAATCTTTACCCCAAAGATCAGAGTCGTTGCAATCATCAATAATTTTTTCGGTAGTCTCCTCATCCGGACTTGTCTTGTCGGCTGTAATATTGTGAGCATTGTTTTCCTTATTATTAGTGCCACCTTTTAATATTTTTGACTCATGACGACTCTCATCATTTTCACTAGTCTCTAGCACATCACTCGACTTTTGATCATTGACATTTGATAAGCTATCATCTGTATCACTTTCAGTAGCAGAATTAAAGTCGGTATTATAATTTTTTTTTTTGAATTCAGTGTGAGAAGTGAATGCAATATCGTCGTCTAATTGTTCTGTTGTTACTGAAATGATAAAAAATAATTATTAACGTCATTTTTAATGAAACAGCTATGCTAAAACTAATTTTATATGAAATTTTTAAAAAATTCAAAAAATTTGAATAGAAGTGAAAATTAAAAAGTCGGAAAGAAATAGTTTTCGGTTCTTGAAAATTTCTTACCATCGGATTTTTTAGAGTTTTTGATTTCTTTCTGCAATTTCGCCAGTTGTTTTTTTAATTCATCTTTGGAAGGGCTACTTCCGCAATCTTCAGATTTACTTTATTCAACAGTTATGTCTTTTTCAATTAGTGTCTGCAATATTTTGTCACCTTTTTTTCTATTATCATCCTTAATTTCCTGTAAAATTTAAATTTTATATTATATTAAGTTAGTAAATTATATATTTCATTTTTTAGAATTTTTAATCTTTTGATAACATTGTTTAATACTATATAAATTTAATTATTTTAATGATAAAAAGAAAATAAGAAACCAAGTTCAAACTTCGAAAAAATTAATTCTATCTTCATACTATATTCAATAATAATCTGTTGATTATTTGAAAGAACAATCAACACGCTTTTGTGACTTATAATAAATAATTACAATATACATACTTTTTTTTCGGATTTACGGACTTTCGGAAGCTTTAAAAGGTCCATATTTTCAAAAGATAATGAGGTATACTTGGAATTTATTTTCCTTGTCCTTTTTGTTGAAACAGATTCCTTTTCAATTTTTGGAGATGAGCTTGGACGCGTTCTTTTCATTAAACTTTGTTTAATTTGCTCAAACTTTGTATTAATTTTTTTTATATAGTCTAAAAAAATCACATTAAATTATATTAATTTATTAGTACTCTCATAAAAATAACAAGGTTTTGGTAAAGAACAGGAGTTAGCGAAGATATTATAAATTAATATAATATCTTCAGGTAAAAATAATAAAATAAGTTCAGTAATTAATATTTTGCTACTAAGGTCAACTAATTTTTTTGACTTACCAGACATCATAATCACTTGTCCAAGTTCTTGTTTGTCACCGTAGTAAAATTTTACGTCTTCACCATCTTTTGGCGGGCTATCTTCATTATAGATAACCTCACTATCATCAACTTTACAAACAGAATCATCTCTCTTACATTTTAAAATAAACATTGTATTATTTTTTTTTCTATGCACCTAATTCTTACTGTCAGACTTGTTTAATTTTTTTTAAACAATTATTTAATGTAATTGAATAAAATATTAGTATTAATTGGAAGCCGAAACTGAAACACGCTTTGTGAAAAAAATGGCTGTACTTAGTGCTTTGTGTATGCAAGTGTGTGTGAGGATTAACAGTGTTGGTGTATATATACCAACCTGCCAGAGGCGCCATTAAATGGCGCTTTGTCGATGAATGTATAGTACACACTGTTTATACCCCACACATTCTAGTACATATGTATGTCGCATTTAAACTTATTATATGTACACACATAACCTTTTCCATAACAGATAAGACTTAATACAAAATCTAGGACTTTTTTTGAAAATTAATTTAAACAAAATTTATAGATCAAATTTATTTTGAAATATACATGTGTATTAATTGATTTATTTGACTACTAACTCGTGAAGTAAGAATTACAGAGTGAAATTATTGTTAGCAAAAACTTTTATTTTCTACAGAGAAAAGTCAGTAAGTAAAAATTTTCACAGTAGATTTTTAATAATAAAGATATAAATAATTAATAAAGTGCCTTATCAACTAATTGGACGATAATAAAAACCCTGGTTGTTATGAATTAATCAGTATCTATGCATGTTTTGTAAAATTATGGAGTTTTATTTAAATTTTTTTTCACTATTTTGTTTGTAACCTTTACTCCAAGCTTTAAAGATTAATAAATAATCGAAATATTCGTAACATAATAATTTAATTTTATGAATTTTTTTATTGTCCAATTTTTTCTAATCTCATTATTCGAAGTTAAAATAAATATTTTAATCAAATCTATATTTATAAGTTAAAATACATATTTTCATAAAAACTTAATTACTAAGTAATACATTTTGCTTCTTTTTCTAGATAGTACGTGTTAAAAGTAGTTTGACCAATTTCTACACTTTATTTAAAAGAATTTCATAATAAAATGTCATCCGATGATGATGAAAATTCTTACTCACCAATTCCTAGAAGGAGGTATAAGCGATACAAATCAGATTCGACAGCTCCGGTAAATATTTTATAAATAATTTATATTTACGAGTAATTTACAGTAGTTATTTCTTTTATTGGAGAAATAAATTATAATAATTTATCTATTAACATAATTCCAAAAAATTATAAAGCTGCAGATAGTTTCAGTATCATTTTCATTTTTATAATTTAGATTCCATTGAGGACACTAAATCGATGGCGAACAAGTGGCTTTTTCTCTAACGACGATACTAGTAGAAGTGAAAATTATCATGAAGAATCAAGTATTGATGAAAATGATTGTGCAACAAATGTTATAAATAACTTGACAAATGATGATAATTTTTCATCAAGTGATGTATCGGATATCGATAGCGTTTCAAACAAGAGTACGGATGATCGATGGAATGAAAGCGATCAGGAATTAGCTAGTGACCACGATGATGAAGAAGTAAATGATAATGATGATGAATGTCCTGTTGATTACGAAAATGATGATGATTTCGAAGATGTCGAAGGTGATCATGATAATTTAATCGAGATAGAAGAAATCATCCATGAAGATATAGATCAAAGTAATATGATTTTTCCTAATAGTACTATGAGCGTAGATGAATGTGTATTATGTTTATTAAAGTTATATATTAAACATAATATTACTAAAGCTGCATTAAAAGATATATTGAAAATGCAACTTAAATTTTTACCAGAGGATAATGAAATGCCAAAAACATTATTTAAACTTTTTCAATACGCTAAAAATATTGCTCCTCCAACCAAATTTATAAAGAATTACTATTGTAAAAAATGTTTGTTTGGCGTTGATATTGAAATTTCAGGTAAAAAGCAAATAGAAAAATGTTCTTTGTTTAAAAAAGAAAAGATCTCAGATATTGGATTTTTTCACGCATTTGACGTTTCTGATCAAATAGAATTTCTATTTGAACATAATAATCTAGCTGAAAAATTAAAACTAACTCGATCACAAAATGATGGAAATATTTCAGATATAACTGATGGAACGGAATATATCAGAGTAAATGCGCGGAATAATAGAGGTACTTATGGTTTAACACTTATTCTCAACACTGATGGCTTATCTTTGGTAAAGAGTGCAAAAAGTCATTGCTGGCCACTTATGTTCACAATCGCAGAACTACCTCTAAACATCAGAGACAAATATATAATAATAATTGGACTGTGGTATGATGACAGCTGTAAGCCATCCATGAATCTTTTTCTCAAGCCAATTTTTAATAAACTAAAACAATGCTTCGTCACTGGTATTGATTGGATAAATCCAAAAACTAGGGAAACGATAAAATCCAAAATAGTTGCTCCGATAATGATAGCAGATGCACCAGCTAGAGCTCAAGTTCAAAATATTATGTCCTTCAACGGCCGTTACGGATGTAACATATGTGAGATTCGGACGGTAAAAAGTAAACCTATTGCTGGATTGAAAACTTCGCGTATTTTTCCGTATAAAATTGATTGCAGATTAAGAACTGGAAAGAGAATGGAAGCTCAAGCTAAAATGCTACTTAAAAAAAATACTAAAATTCAAATCCGAGGTGTGAAAGGATATTCTATTCTATCTTGTCTTCCTTTAATTGATCTTGGAAAATGTGTTTTACCCGAATTCATGCATTCAGTTTTACTTGGTGTCGTCAAACAAGTATTTGGTCTTTGGTTCGGAAAAAAAAGTCCTTACAGTTTAAAAAGCAAAATCACAGAAGTTGATGACTTTATGTTAAGGATACGACCACCGCAGTCATTTTCCAGGTTACCTCGAAAATTATCACAGTATAATTTATTTAAAGCATCTGAATGCTACAATTTTTTGTTATTTTACTCTCTTCCATTGCTTGCTGCCTATTTACCAGAGATATATGTTCAGCATTGGTTATTACTAGTGAAAGCTATTTTCAATTTAGTTAAATCTACTGTAACAGTCACGGATCTTGAGGAGTCGAATGACTTATTAAAATTGTTTGTATCGCAAATTGAAGAGTTGTATGGTGATCGACAATTAAGTTATAACGTTCATCAACTCCTCCATTTAGCATTATGCGTAAAAAGGTGGGGACCCCTACAAGGAACTTCAGCTTTTTCATTTGAAAATTTTAATGGCTACATAGTGTTACGTCCCGGTTTCCTCACAGGTTTGTAGGTAGCCGGTATAACAACTAGAGCTGGAGATAAAGATGTTACGACCTCCAGAGTCGTAAGTAGAGGTTCTCGAATTAACTCCGAAATAACTAACTTCGGGGGATTTAATTAACAAACAACTTTATTTAACTATTTAAAATACACGTTTAATTAATATGATTTGACAACTGCCGCGAAGTACGTAATGGTATTTCGTAACCGGAATTAATAGTCTCATGACAAGTATAAATTATGAAGAGTCTTAAGTGCGTAACTTTAAGATTAAGAAGAGCCCCGAACTACCCGTGCACCCTGTTTATATCTCCTCGTCCAAGGGCCGCGCCCTAGGAGGAGTAGGGTTGCGTATCGGGCCCCGAATGTCCTGTTCTCTCGAGTTGATGTGCGTGGCGTTTCCGAGGCCCACTCGGATGACACACGCTGACTCAACTCCAGAGTCCAGGACACGCAAGCGTTCGTTATCGTTTGTTTATTTAGAACATTCCTCGAATGTTCTCGAATATACCTCGTGTACTCAACGCTAGTTGTCTTACAATGAATCATTCTAGTTTTTCCATTAACATTCTTCGAGAGAAAATGTTAATGTGAACTTAAGATTATTCTGTTTACTCAGGTGTTGATCAACTTAAAAAACAAACTAAATCTTAAGCAAATATTAGTTGATCAATATATTTTCCATCATTTTTTTAAAAATATGTTCTTGTTTAATTAAATTAACGTTAAATTTTGTGTCTTTTAAGATATAAGATCTTATATACTAATATGAATGAAACTGTTAACATCGTTATTTGCCAGATAAACTTATGAAAGTAATAACTATTACTGTACCTGAGCTTAAAGGTTTTAAAAGATATCTTTTTACGTATTTAAAATTTTGTTATTCAATGATAACGATAAAATCGATATACCATTAAGTTAATATGCAATAATAAAAATGTAAGGTTACTCATAATTTTTCATAAGTCGATGAATATGTAATAATTAGGGCCAGGAATCTGGTATTTTTATTAAAAAGAGACAAACGATCAATAATCTGATTGGTTGAAATAAAATTGATTTTTTTTTGTTTTCTGAACTCGACTGAAGCTATGAGCAAAATAAAATTAAAATCAGATGACTAATCAAAAAAAAAAAAGTTAATGGATAAAAAAGTCAGGTTGACCTAAAAATTTACCGCTGTTTGAACTTAAAACCTGGCGGTGGTATAACCTAAACGCCTAAACGTGGAAAAATAAAGAAGTTTTGGTAAAAAAAATCGGATGTGAATTTTTGCAGATAATAGTTTCTTATTAGGCGATTTAGGCGATTCATACGCGACATGTGAGCGATATTTGAGTGATACCTATGTGGCACTAAAGCGACATTTCAGCGATACCTCAGTGACACTCACGCGACACTTGAGCTATACCTATCCGACAATCAAGCGATATTTGAGCGACATTTAAGTGACACTTATATGACACCTGAGCAATACTTGTGCGACACAGGCGACACTTACGTGATACCTGGGCAATACCTGTGCGACACTTGAGCAACACAGACGTGACACCTGAGCAATACTCATGCAAAACCCGTACGAAATTTGACTGACTCATGAGTGCCATGCTACACTTGTGCAATACCGATAGATTTAGAGCAACATTCGGGCGACACATACACGACACGTAAGCGATACTTTTCCGACACTTAAACAGAGCCGATGCGACACTCAAGAGATATTTAGGCGATGCATACCTGACACCCGAACGACACTTTAGCAATATCTATTGGACACTCAAGCGATAGTTACGCGACACATGTGTAACACTTGAGCGACACCCACGCGACACTTACGTGACACATCAGCGACACATTTGCGACACTAGAGCGACAGATGTGCGATATTTGAGCGAAACATAAGCAATCTGTGCGTTATTTAGGCGACGGATGTGCGACACGTTAGTGACATCTAAGTGACGCAAGTGCGACACTTGATCAACACCTAAGTGACAACTACGTGAAGCTCGAGCTACAACAGAGTGACAATTGAGCGATAATTGACAGATACTTTAGTGACGCATGTGATAGTTAGGTGACGCTGGATTCACAATAAAGTGACACATAAGCGACAATTGGGGGACACCATATCAACACCTAAGCAACACATTAGCGATGGTTGAGTCAATTAAAGGACACCTAAGCGATTCATAAGTGAAGCTAACGCGACACCTAAGTGACACTTGTGCGTTGCCGACGCGACACATGTGCAACATTGAGCGACACCGAAGCGACACTAACGTGACATATCAGTGAAACATATGCGACATTTAAGCGACACGTACTTGACATTTGAGCAAAACATTTGTGACACTTGAGCGACACATATGCGACACTTGAGCGACACACATGCAACATATGCACGACACTTGAGCGACATACATGCGACACATGCACGACACTTGAGCGAAACATGTGCGACACTTGAGCGACACATGCACGACACTTCAGCGACACATATGCGACACATATACGACACTAGAGCGAAACATAAGCAACATGTGCGTTACTTACGCGACGGATGT
>CAJNRD030001119.1:16358015-16378707 GCA_905319865.3 Cotesia congregata | reverse complement strand
TAGAATATACATATGATTTATCATAATGTTGACGGGAGGGTAGGCCCACCCGTCACATATATATATATATATATATATATATATATATATATATATATAATTATATATGATCAGGCAAAATCATTTTTTCCCGGGTATAGATAATATTGTTCTAAACATTATGTTAATATCACGTTTTTCAACTAATTATCTATTTTTATCCATTCTCTCAGTTTTTTATATATTAGTTTCTTCCTATAATTCATAGTTTTCATCTCAGATGGTAATTTATTGAAATATTTCATTGCTACATAGTAAGCACATTGTGTATGAATTGTTTACTTATCTTTGGGAGAGACAATTGCTTATGTCTTGTACAAGTTATTTTATCATTATATAAGTTTAAGCAATCTTGATAATAGAAAGATAACGCAGTGGCAATGAAAGTTTTTCTAATCCCGAGGGGAGTGCTGCTAACATTAGTTACACACAATTTACTTATTAATCTATTTTGCATATTTGAGAGAATTTTAGTTGACTTGTCATAAGCTCCACCCCAGGCAATAATACCATAGTTTATTATGCTTTCGAGTAACCCATGATATATTATTTTCAAAGTTTGGGAATTTAAAATTCCTGCCAATTTGTAAAAAACAAAAGTGAAATATTTAAGTTTTTTGAATAATTCCAGAGTATGTTGGTCCCATCTCATATGATTATCAAAGTGTATACCAAGATATTTACAATGTTCAACTTTTTTCAATGGCTTGTTATTAATATGTATCAAAATCTATTGGGTAACTATCTTTATAACTCCCGAAAGTTATAAACGTAGACTTATCTATATTGAGAGAGAGTTGATTCTCTCTAAGCCACCAATCAATTTTATGTAGCCATTCAATTAATTTATTCTTAACTATGGGCCAGCTTTTTCCTGAGCATAATATAGCTGTATCGTCAGCATAAGAAACTATGGTATTATCCGGTAATACATTAAAAATATCATTGATATTTATTAAAAATAATAAGTGCCCCAGGACAGTACCTTGGGGAACGTCCACAGTAACAATTCTAGTTTCACTCATAGTATTATTTAACTTAACTACTTGTGATCTATTATGTAGATAGGATTTTAAGAGTTGATGTGGTATACCCCTGATTCCATACCTCCAAAGTTTGTCCATCAATATTTTATGATTGACTGTGTCAAAAGCTTTGGTCAAGTCTATGAAGGCTAAAACAGTTGGAGAATTTTTATCTAAGTTAGAGTAAATGTAATTAGAAGTATAAGCTAGAGCGTCAGTTGATGTACCTCTGCTTTTCATGAATCCAAACTGTTTATCCGAAATTAATTTATTTTTCAAACAAAAATTAAGTAATCTAACATGTATGAGTTTCTCAAAAAGTTTAGCTAAATTTGATATCAATGATATGGGTCTATAGTTAGTAGTTAAGTGTTTGTCACCAGATTTATAGATAAGTACAACATCTGCACTTTTTAAAGCCTTCGGCCAACAACTATTGCTAATGCAGATATTAAAAATGTGTTCTAATGGAGGACATATCTTTAGAAATAATTTTAAGTACTTTACTGTTAATCCCATCAACACCACCTACTTTATTTTTCATATCACGTATAGTAGTTTCAATTTCTTTTTGGTTCGTTGGTAGTAAAAAGAGACTATCACTTACATGTTTGATGTTCTTCTCTATATTACAATCAATAACATTTATATTACTAGCTAATTTAGCACCTATATCTGCAAAAAAATCATTGAAAGTATTTGCAATGACTTTTCTGTTAGTTAAAACCTCCTCATTACATACTATAGAATTAATTTCAGTCTTAGTTCGATCATTTTTGCCTAACTTACGATTTACAAAATTCCATAATTTCTTACTACTATTGCAGCATTTTTTAGCCCTTTCGCATTCATAATCATTTTTTGCTCTCTTAATAAGTTTATACAATATTTTACAATATTCATTATAATCATTTTTCAGTTTATTGTTGCTTTTATCCCGTTTGCAGATGTTATATAACAGTTCCTTAGTTTTACAAGAATTCATTATGCCTTTGGCAATCCAGTTACTACGTGCTTTGTTATTATTTTTACTCATTTTTTTAGTTCTAGTCGCATCTTTTATTAATTGTTTAAATTTAATAATAAAGACATTAAAGAATTCATCTGGATTATTAATCTGTAATAAGCTAGCCCAATCAACCATCTTACTAAGAAATTCTAGTTTTTCATAATCTAAGACAGTGAACTCTTGATTAATAATATTATTATTCTTAATAGAGACCCCAATCGTCATAAAAATGGGAAAGTGGTCAGTAAAGATATTAGTATACGTAAAAGATTTTATGTCCCTAAAAACTGATTTTAGAAAAATATTATCAATACATGAGCCCCCTGTTTCACTTGGCCTCGTAGTCCCATTAAAGTATGGTTGATACCCCGCTTCAAGAAAAGTAATTACAAAGGAATTAGTTACGGAATCCATGTTAAGCAAGTTAAAGTTAAAATCACCAGCTATGATGTGATTATTTCCATGTTTATAATTTACTAAATAATCAGACACTAAATTAATGAAATTTTCTTTACTAATGTCATGACATCTGTAAATCCCAGACACTTTTATAGTTTTGTTATTTTTTAACTCAATAACAACTGAAACTATTTTTAACTTATCAATAATTTCAGTCACAGAACTATATTTTAATGAATTATTTACATATAATATCACCCTATCAGCTCTATTTATGGAGCTGTGGTTATAGTAGAAATCATAATTTTCTATGGCAAAAAACACATGACACTGTAGTACCCATGTTTCAGAGCAAATAATTATGTCCGGTTTCACAGTTAAATTTTCAATAAACAGTTCAAGTTTAGTAAAGTTAGAGTTTAAACTTCTCACATTTAAATGCACGATTAATAGTTTTCCCTCCTGCAGTGAACCATTCAGACTATCTGAATCACTGTAGATCTCTTCAATTTGCATATAGTTATCATCTATTGAAAATGATAAATGTCCAATAATTTAGGTTACTGCTTTGGTGTAACACCAACTTTACCTAGGTGAATCGGTATAGTAGGTTGAAGAGGATAGTCTGTGGAACTAATTAAGTTATTAAATTTGTAAACAAGATACGGACAGCACATGTCATTTGCACTGTGGTCAGTAGGTCTATTTTTGTGAAACGTTTCATTATAAAAAACACAATTTAAGCACTTTTTCTGCTGCTCCTTACACAGCTTGGTATGGTGATCTCCAGCACATATCATACGGGTCATTCCACGTCAAATCGACCAATAGTTGGACTCGACCCCTTTCGATTTGGATAAATTTTGATCAGAAGTTTTCTTTTATCCTATAACGAAGTTCTGTCAAAGGAAAAAAATTAAAAAAATTTTTTTCAAAAGTTATGCAAAATCCAAAATTTCACTATTTTCCATATTTTTTAAATTTATGTTTCAAAAATCTCGAAAACTATTGCAATTAAAAAAATCGCTTATGGTAAACTTCAAAGGGGACACTTGGGGCTATTAAAAAAAAAAAATTTCCAAAAAAAATTTTGAAAAATCTCCAATTTGTGAAATTTTGAATTTTTGAAAATTGTCAAAATTGACTGTCGACAATAAATTTTTGGCTCAAATTTTTTTGTGTACTACCTTGTACCAATCTTAAAAGATCCTGAAATTTTTGGAATTGTGTTTTTTGTTTTTTCAAAAATATGAATTTTTGAAATTTGTTAAAAAAAATTTTTTCTTAATTTTTTTTTTTTTTTTTAATCAGTTTGGCAAATCGCGTAATTTTGATGTTTTGAACAGTTGAAATTTCATTTAGTGGCATAATGATGAGAAAAAAATCATTAATGATATTTGTTTATTATTGGTTATTAATTTATTTAATAGGGCTTTTTACGTGTAAGTTTACTTGACATTCTGTTACGAAAATTTTTTTTTTCTTCAATTCTTCAGTTACTGTTGTTGCTCCTTTTCTTTTTCTTAACCTGAAAAATGTTAATATGACTTAAATCTTTAAACCCAAACTTAAAATAGATAAAGTACTAACACAGAAATTTCAGATTTTTACCTGCTTTTAATATCTGGTTCTTCAACGAACTCGTAGATATCTGTATTTTTTAACCGGAAATCCTTTCCTTCCTCAGATGAGGATGAGGTTTTTACTCTCATCACATCACTTGAAATGGGAATAGCGGCATGACAATTTCGGATTCCTTGTACTGGCAGAGCATTTTTAAATCTCTGGTTAAGTTTTTTTTGAGTACGTTGAATCTGCTCATTTGAAACAAAGTCACAATTGATTCCGTGAACATTTTCTTTTGCCCATTTGAATAGCTCATCAGGTGTTTGAATTTGGTCGTCAGCTTTAGATTGGAGGTTGGCTCTGTCAACCTTCCGTTTTAATGTTCCGCCTAAATCATCACTTGGACCTTTTCCATGTGAAGTTGCAAAATAATGCCATTCCGCTGGTATTTGACAATCTTCCTCATGATTCAGCAAGTTCAGCAAATTGTACCGATTTTTATATTGAGATGCTGCACCATCCGAAAAATAAATTATTTTAGAAATGGCTGGGCTTTTATTTTTCAGAAACGATGTCAGTACTTCCTGGAAACTATAAACTGCTGTTGTATTATGCGTCAAGTTGTCTGAAATGATTATCAAATTTAGAGGTACTATATTGTCGACATTTTCATCAATGGATCTATAATAGCAAGCAAATGGATGGATTGTCGCTTGACTATTATTCCAATAAGCTCTTTGGATACTGTTTTGAAGTAAAAATGAGTAATTTTCTGAGAAGTCAGCAACAACAAGTACTTGTCCAACTTTGAGATTCTTTTTCGTAGTTTGAAAAAATTCAGCCTGTTGACGAGCAATAAAATCATGCTGAAGGAATTTTGGAATAGATTCTACCAAATTATCAACGAAATCATCAGTTGATTTCACGATCGTTTCCAAAGAACATCGATCTACTTGAGTCCATTGTTTATACGTTATTTCATCTACAAAGTTATCATTGAAAATATTTTCGATCGTTCTTCTTAATTTTGTCGAGCCAGGACAGTTACTACAGGTTCCCAAATAGCAGTCACTCGTAGGCCGAGGACAAATAACCATTTTCAAGCAATCTCGATATGAAGAAAACGGTTGACTTTCATTGCTACATTTTAATTTGTCAAGTTTTGCACCATGAAATGATAGTTTAAAATTTTCGTGAATGAGACAGACATAAACTACGTGAGTGCCAGATGAACCTGGTAGAACACATTCAGGGGGTCTCAGACTAGCAAGTTTTTAAAAACTGACTTTTTCAAATGGGTATTTCTGCTTGAGCAATTGATAAATTTCATTTAAATTACCCAAAATCAGCCGTTTTTGTTTTGGAACCCGTTGACCATTCTCATGAACAGATTTAAATTCTTTTTTACCTGGTAACTCTCTACTTACATCTTGATTTCGATAAAATTGTTGAATTTTCTCTTCAGTAGTTTTTAATAATGAATGACCTTTGTTTCTTTGTGGAGTGAATAGAATGCCATCTTCACTGACTTTTTGTTTTACTTTTTTCACCATGTATGTAGATGCTTCTAAAACATCAACAATTTTTTCTGTTGGTCAACTTAAAGGCAAAACAGATAAAATCTGTGATTTTTCACTCACTTTGCTGCAGTTATTAAATTTTTCTTTTAGCTGATTTATTATTTCTTTTCCGGTTAATTCAGGAGTATCGTCAATGTTCAATTGTTTATTTTTAATTGTATGTTTTTGATCGATCTAAATCTTTTTTTTTACAGGAGATAAATTAAAAGTTTTGGCAATAGAATTAAGGCGATCTAGATGTATTTTAGTAGGTGTAAAAGTTTCACCGGTTGAGCTGCACATTTCAGATGTTGAAGTTGTCACATTTGACAACTGCAAGTTCTCAGATAAATTAGAGGACATTTTTTCGTCCACCAGGCTTTGAATTGACACTCTCAACTAGTTGACTTTCTTCGACATTCACAGTTTTTTCAAATATTTCAACTTCATTTTGATGTTCTGGTAATTCACTATAGACTCTTTTAGTACACGAAATGCATAGTTTACTTCCCGGTATAATGGAAGGTAACCTAATCTTACACTGTTCGAACAATTTTAAACTGACTGGTTTCAAAGATTTACGAACTATACTGTCATGAAGTTTAAAGGGATCAGCACAAGATTTTTGATTTGAAGTATATTTGATACGATACTGTTTGTCATGTTGAAAGCAAATAAAACTAACGTCTTTACCACTTCTAGAATTCAGAGTAATCTGATCTTCGTCAGAAAAATCTTTGTAATTAATAAATTTTTCTTCAGAGCATATTTCATTTTTAAATAATCCAATCGAACACTTTTCATTTTCTATCACTGATCTCTTATTTTTTCTGCACTCAAAATTTTAACTAGATAATATCCTTAAATTAAACACTTGATAAGATAATTGTTATAAGTTTAGAATTTGAAGAAAGAGTTATTTCTAGACACTTACTTAGAATGATGACTGTCTTCGAAATAAAAATCAGAAAGGTTAACTTTATCTTACACGTAAAGATTCAAACGTCACGCGACAGATGTCACCACTTCTTCTACTTTAACATCAAATGATAATACAGGTGTCAGTATCATTTTTTTTACGAGTTTTATTTTGAAAATGATCCCAAAAAATGTCATTAATGTTTTTTTTCTCATCATTATGCTACTAAATGAAATTTCAACTGTTCAATATATCAAAATTACGCGATTTGCCAAACTGAATAAAAAAAAAAAAATTTAAGAAAAAATTTTTTTTTAACAAATTTCAAAAATTCATATATTTGAAAAAACAAAAAATACAGTTCCAAAAATTTTAGGATCTTTTAAGATTGGTACAAGGTAGTACACAAAAAAATTTGAGCCAAAAATTTATTGTCGACGGTCAATTTTGACAATTTTCAAAAATTCAAAATTTCACAAATTGGAGATTTTTCAAAATTTTTTTTTGGAAATTTTTTTTTTTTAATAGCCCCAAGTGTCCCCTTTGAAGTTTACCATAAGCGATTTTTTTAATTGCAATAGTTTTCGAGATTTTTGAAACATAAATTTAAAAAATATGGAAAATAGTGAAATTTTGGATTTTGCATAACTTTTGAAAAAAATTTTTTTAATTTTTTTCCTTTGGCAGAACTTCGTTATAGGATAAAAGAAAACTTCTGACCAAAATTTATCCAAATCAAAAGGGGTCGAGTCCAACTATTGGTCGATTTGACGTGGAATGACCCATACACTTTACAGAGTTATTACACTTGTTGTGATTATGGTTAGCTCTACCACACTTGTGACACAAATTAATATTAAAGTAATCAAAAACACGACATCGCTGATGTCCAATGTAAATTTTAAAACCATTGTTATGCAACAGTAGGTACGTTTCAGGTGTAACCTCCAAAATTAGTGTTCTCTTATCAGTTGTATTTTTATAATCGGCAATTATATTGAAAGCACAATTAGACTCACGAAAATTTCTATTGCTTATATCCTCACATAGATCTTCTTTTGATAAGTCATGATCTACGTTTATAATTTTGACCTTAGGTAAATTTAGGTGTTCAAGTTCCACATGGTAATCAACACCCATCTTATCACTTAAAACAGACTTAGCTCTTGCTACATCATTATTATTTTTGCATGTAATGGAAACCAATTTATCCGCCTTTTCTCGTACATTATTTATTGGAATCGCCAAGTCATTTGTGATTTTATTCTTAACTTTTCCCAAGGTCTCACGATTATTATTAGTTTTAGATTTCACTAGAATTTTCGGAATTTCAGGTTTAGGTTGTAAATTATTTTTTACAATACTTGCATAATCACTCAGTTTTCTTGACAGTTAATTCATTGTTAACAATAGCATCCAACAATTTATTTCTAGCTTGTAGTTTCACGTTGATCTGTCTGAGTAGCTCATTTTCCATTTTCGTGGTAGCTAACTCATCCAGATCCAGAGCACTAATATCAGATAAATTTTTAGATTGATTTAGCGATAAGTTATTACATAGTTCACTTCTAAGATCCTCTTTTTCATAAAGTTTTACTTGCGTAATTATTTTTCGAGCATTTTCATCCAACATGTTCAAACCATAGTCCAATTTAACGGTTAGGTTGTCCTGGTGGTGTTTTGGACAGATTACAAGCATTTCACTCACAAATTGACTTTTCGTATATTTATTAAAGTCAGCTTCATGATACACATTTTCACATATCAAACAGATAACTATTTTAGGAACTTTAGACATAGGATGACACTTAAAAACTTTGCACGTATTATTAGACGCAGGCTCCTGGTCGTCCATATTGGAAATTAAAAAGAAAAAAAAAAGTTTATAAGTATTTATTAATAGTTAACAAATGTAGTTATATCTGGCCAGATATAATAAAATCTTTTTATGTCTGATGTATTTTTCAACCCAAATATAGTTATATCTGTTTAGATCTGATCAGATATGACTAGATCTGATCATGTCTGATGAATTTTTCAACTCAGATATAATTATATCTGTTTATTTATTTATTTATTTATTTACTGATCATGGAGATAATTCTCTTTTTGATCACAAATCCAAATAATTACAAAATTGTTGAAAATACATAGGTGGTAAAAAAAACTGATTTAATAATAACAATAATAATAAAACTATAAACAAAGTAATGTTAGTGCAAAAGTAGCAAGTAATCACAGACATTTTCTTCGCATTCAAAATCAAAATTAGATCTGATCAGATATGACTAGATCTGATTATGTCTCCAATCCTATATCTGATCAGATATAAATAGATCTGACCAGATATAATTAGATCTGACCAGATATTATATCTGGTCAGATCTAAACCTTTTTCCCCGGACTATTAACCCTCGGAGTACACTGGGGGTCATTTTGACCCCAGAATTTCTTCATCCTAAAATATACTAGCTGTTACCCGCCCGCTCTGCTGGGCGTTTATAGAATTGTGTTTGTAGATTTAAACTTGAAATTTAATTGGAGTATTATATTGACTTACAAAGATTCCAAACTTCATCGAATTAGCATTTGCCTTTTATCCACGTGATCCTTTTAGCTAATAATTATTGTAACTTTCAATGTCCAATTAATATAACGTTCCTGTGGCTTTCTTCAAAAAATGAATAACAATTGACACAAAGAAAAAAATTTGAAATAAGCATTGAAAGTTTCAGTTAAAGTTATTGTAGGTCTCATAAGTGAAGTTGAAATCTGCCTAGGTCAAAGTCCAGTGAATTTTGCTGTTAATTAAAATTTTCTCCGTAATAAGATCAATTCATCGGTTAGTGATTAGTAAAAATTAAATGTATGTTAATCTCTTAGTCCGTTGACTGAATAGCTACATATAAAGTAAAATTTTGGAAACCTTATAATGACTTTTTAGCCGCTGCCAAAGAGACGATTATTGTAAGAAAATCTAATTATAAGGAAAGAAAAATATTTAAATCGGTTGACCTTGGAAGCCATCCCTGTGATATCCTGTTTCTCTTGAGATTCTATCAAATTTTATATCTGTAGGAACAATATGAATTTTTTGACAATCATCACTCCCGCACTCCTATGTAGGGCAGGAATTTCGTAAGATCCTATTCAAGATGATTTCTACATTATAAACACAAGATTTCAACAAAAGTTTGAGGCCATAGAAACAATTGTTTGAAAATAAGAGATTTTTATAGTTAACGCACCCGCAATCCCTTTTGGAGTTGGAATTCGAGAAAATCGATTCTTAGCTGAACTTGACATCATACACGAAAATTCATACCAAATTTGAAGTCTGTAGAAATTACAGTTTGGAAATAGAAATTTAATATTTTAACACCCACCCCCGCCATCCCTATCGGAAGTATAATTTTTTGAAATCTGTTTTGAGATGATCTCTATATGACAAATAAAAGATTCCTACCAAATTTATTGCTTTTAGAAGCTATATTTTGGAAATTACGATTTTTTATTGTTAACACCCAGTCCGCGATCCTCATTGGAGGTGATTCGTTGTAGAATCCGCTCTTAGATTATTTCTATATCACATATAGAAGACTCCTACTCAATTTGAAGCATGTAGGAGATATATTTTAAAAATCAAAATTTTTTTTCTGTTAACACCCACCCCCTCAATCCATATCTGGAGTAAGTTGTCATAAAATCCATTCTCAGATCATTTCTACCAGACATATAGCAGATTCTTACCAAATTTGGAACCTATAAGAGCGATAGCTTGGAATTTGAAAATTTTCATTGTTAACACCCACCCCCGCAATTCATATTTAGAGTAGGTTGTCATTAAATCCACTCTTAGATCATTTCTATCTTATATGTAGCAGATTCTTACCAAATTTAAAGTTTATGGAAGCTATAGTTTAGAAATTAAAAATTTTTATCGTAAAATTCATTCATAAATGATTTTTACATCGCTTATAGAAAATTTCTACCAAATTTGGAGTCTGTGGGAGTTATAGTTTGAAACTTGAAAATTTTCATTGTTGACACCCACCCCCGCAATACCCTGTCGGGTAAAATATCGTAAAATTCGTTCATAATTGATTTTTACATCTCTTATAGAAAATTCCTACTAAATTTGGAGTCTGTAGGAGCTATAGTTTGAAAATTAAAAATTTTCATTGTTGATGCCCACCCCCACAACCTCCTGTGGAGTGATTTATTGTAAAAAATCATTCATATACATCTCTGATAGAAGACCTACCAAATTTGGAGTCGATAGGAGCTAAAGTTTAAAAACGGGAATTTTTCATTGTTAACGCCCCCGCAAACCCCTTTGGGGAAAGAATTTTTTAAAATCCGTTCTTAGCTGACCTCCAAATGGCAAAAGTAATGTTCCTACCAAATTTCAAGTTTCTAGGTCTGATGGTTCCCGAGATATCGTGATAAGTGACTATATGGATAGGAATCTCTTATAATAATATAGATTTCGAAAAAGGCTGGCAATAGCCTAATCGGCTCGGTGCCTACATTTCGAAAGAGTAGGACCCGGGTTCGATTCCAGCACGCACCACTATTTTCAGTGATTATAAAATAAAAAAAAATATGTGCGTTACGTTGCCAGCCTCTGTACCGACCGGGTTTTCTGTGGTTTTCCCGTGTAGTTATGGAAGTAAAAATGTCATTATAGAATTATTCCATGCTACTTAAGGTCGTAATGCAAATGAAGGTACTGATTATAACGCGTAAGTCGGCCACAGTCGCAGCACAGTGGATTATAAAGTGGAAAGAATATGTTGAATGCAAAGAAAAAATAAGTGTTAGTTAAAGGGACGAAAGCCAGGTATAACATTATGAATGTCATATGATAACAAAAGAGACACTTGAGTGGTATTACTGTGGTAATAAAAAAAAATTGTGGAGAATATGGCTTACAGTCTTGTAAAAACCAAAATAGGTATACAAGTAAAAACGATATAATAATAATATAAATTTCGAAAATAGGTTCGTTTTGAATTAATTTTTCAACCTTAAAAACTATTTAATTTCGAATAACAATGATTGTATTCAAAAAAACATTGTTTTACCTACCAAAAATGTAATAACCGGAATTCCGATAAAATGCATAGTTTCTGAGATATAATTCTTCGAAATTCAAGTGAGGTCAATTTGACGCCGTGTGTACTCTGAAGTTCTGTTCGGAGGTGAGTACTCCGAAGATTAATTGTAATAGTGTAAATTTCTGTTTTTTAGATACATATTTATATAGATTATCAGAAATTTATGAATATTTCATGATATGATTTTCCTTGAATTTATTATTTTTTTAAGCGTTCTAAAGGTACTGGGGAAAAAATAACACAACCTCCCAACCCTGGAAACTTGCAGTGCTTGAACAAAAAGCGGTGCTAGTTCAATGACTCTATATAAACCAAAATTTGAATGAATTTCGCTTTATTCTTAACTAAACCTGAGGTACCTACGATGGCTGATTTCCTTACGGTCTAAATGCTACAAGCCATTATTGACTTGTAAGCTTACAATATTCATTAATGATATATAAAATTACGATATTTGAATTTAGATCACGAGTTGTCGTGGTAAAGTAGACAAAATTTAATAATAAAAATTAAATCCAGTTATGACGATAGAATCGCCTTCTGATTTGAATTAATTATAAATATTTATAATATTTTGAGTAATCAATTATTGATTATGCTTTATAAGATACAGATTAATATTAAAATAGTCGACATTAAGTCGGAAAAGAAATATAAAATTGATTAATTATTCGACTCTTGTCGCTATATATAATATTTGAGATAAAAATCATTCAAATGATCGACTTCAGTCGTTAAATGACTAAAGTAACGTAATCGGCTCAGTAGTCGCTGAATATAATATTTGATATCTAAAAAAAAAAATCTATATAGAAAAAATAAAACAATAAAATTGATTATTATATTGAGCGGCTATTGAGGCTGATTTCTCTAAAGTTTAAATACGAAATATAGATTAAAATATAATCGACATTCGTCGATGATTTTAGTGCGTAAAATTAAACAAGTGTCCCTTGCACTAAGTTAATTATACAGTAATGAAAAATATACGGTAACTGTTTAATAAGTATAGTTAAAATTCTAACTTAACTAATGACAATAATTGATATAAGAGACGCGAATCGGGTCTGGCTATTTCACGACGTCGCGCACATCACTGTTTCGTAAACGAGTTAAAGTTTCTCTGTTAAAGCACTCGTGTAATTTGGCGCGCGAATCTTCCTGCTGTTGATCTTCAAGTTGTCTCGATAGCTTCCGAAAGGACATCTCTTCGGGTGGTGCTGATTTCTTGTAGTCTTGCTGTTCGTCAATGATACATATGCTTGACCTTGGCCGAGGTATCGGAGCCATAGGTCGTTGTTCTTCTTCGTCGAAAATCCGCCTTTGGTGATGGTGACGATGAAGTAGGAGGTTGGTTAACGTATCGTAAACCGCTGTCACTAACAATACGCTGCACCCATAAATGGTATAAAGGGCGTAGGCGTGGAATAAAGTATCAAGGACGAACTTCAGTAACCTTATGATTAGCAAAATTGAGAAGACGCCGGCGGTGAACGAGCCAAAATCTATTAATGCTCGCCAGATCTTCCAGCCGGTGCTAGTTGCTAATTTCTCGAGGGCCTCTTCGTCGAATAAGCCCATAACGTCGAGACTTCCTGGAGGAATGGCACGTCCTGCTGCCCCCATCGCTATGGAATTTAAAAGAGCGGGTCTTTCCGCTGGAAACATGATGCGGCTTCTCAGCTTTTCCAAATCTTTTTGAGAATAAATTCCCGATGTTGCTAAATGCTCCGGATTTTCATAATTCCAAGTCGGGCTCATAAGAGGTTGTAGTTGTTGAGGCTCGGGTGCTCTAATCGCCTGTGGAGTTATGTGAAACCAGACACCGTCGATTAAGTAACCAATTGGCAAAATAGTATTACACTCTATCAGGGTACCGTGTTGTATCAATATTCTTGACTTGGGTGTCAAAAAGTAGCTTTTATTGTTATATGTTACAGGTAGCTCCTGATAACATTGTTCTGTTTCGCGGACCTTTACAGGTGCTGATATACACTTGGTAATGTGGACCAATTCTCCGGCGACGGTTGTGTAATATCCCGGACCTTTCATCAAGGCATAACCGAACTCGTCTGGCGTAAGTGACGACAAGGCCAACGCGTTAAGAAGCACAGATCGTTCTAGTTCACAGCGTCGAACTAGAACGTCGTGATAGAGATTTTGTAGTTGCTGGCGGATGAATTTCTCGACATATAAAAACTTACTGTTTATATATGCGAAAATGTCCATGTCTTCTGTTTTAATTGTTTCGATCGAGAGGGTATGGCCTTGATTTTTAACGACAATGATGAACAATTTCGGATGTTCAGTCTTAATTACCGTATGCCCACATACGTCCATCCAGCCTCGCTGCGCGAGTGCAAAGGTGATGTCCTCTGTCGTGAGTGAATAAACATCCGGTGATTCATTTTGACCGACTAATTTAGTGGCGGGCCCGTGGTAAAGTTGCGCGTATTTCATAAGGCACGAGTCTTTTGGTACTTCGCTCCAAAATGCGGACATACCGTCACTAGTTACGCAAGTAAGTTTTTCCGCGTTACATCTCGTTCCCGAACGCAACATCACTTCGTTAGTCTTAGTATTTAACGCAGTTTCGTACTCGGTTAATGTTATTTCAAAAGTAGCGTCCACTACCACTCCCGACCACGTACCATATTCATCACTGAAGGTTCCTTTTTCACAATCGCCCCCCATACTTTGACTACCCGCTAGAATTGCCACTCGATGACTTGTACTGTTCATTTTTAGTTCATAGAATGGAACTCGATCAAATAGCCAGACCGACCCGGTCTCATGCATTCTTTTACATTTATTATAATCTATGTCCATATAGTATTCTCTTCTACCATAAAGTACTGAGGATGTATGGGAGTGCATACCACAATGCTGAATGTTCCGATTAATCAGAATTTTACACTCCATAACGTGTACTTGAATTATTTCCGCGGGTTGTAAAAGATAAATATTGACCGTCTCCGATTGAGGCCGGGTATTTTCTATTTTACACTCCCTTACATCCAACAGTGATAATGTTGACGTATTCATGGAGGATCCGCCGCAGTCGTATCCTACCAGTCCTTGAGAAAGGGGGAGGGACACCAACAGTATAATTGCTCCGAGGCCGAAAGCCATCTGAAATTATATTCGAGAAATTCTTAATTTATTTATGTGTACGAATCTTGAGATTCCGTCTACATCTATTTCCGCGGTTTCATTTTGCCCTATACCGATTAGCTCGTGAGGGCCAGTATACTGCGGGTCACCCTTGCCCTTTCTTGGCTCTAACAATAGGAAAACTCTTGTTCCCGGTCTAAGCCTTTGCGGATTAATTTTTTTGTCATAATAGAATTTTGATCTTTCTTTAGCTCTACGTAAGTTCGCATTCGCAGCTATTTCTGTTTGTCGAATGCGATTAAATAATTGCTCAAGGTATTCTGTATAAGTTGGATTAGTTTCCTCGACTGCTTGGAATTGAGAAGGAAGACGAGGTAACTTCCCGAAAACTAATTGGTACGGAGTAAAACCTGTGCCCTCATGTTCGCTAACATTATACGAAAATGAGGCTAAGTCCAGGTACTCGTCCCAGTCTTCCTCCTCGGTAATGCATTGTTTTATATATTCCTGTAAGACATGGTGCGATCTTTCGACCGACCCATTGCTTTGCGGACTATATGCAGTCGTTTGATATTGTCTTATTTTATATTTTCTAGCAATATTTTTGAGTAGGCTTGATAGGAAATTTGTTCCCTGATCAGTAAGTATGGCTTTAGGTGGACCAAAGTAGCAAAACCATCTGTTTACCAGAGCCTTCGCTACATCGACCGCCGTTGCTTGTTCTAATGCGATTGCCATAGAGAATTTAGTTAATAGGTCCTGAATTGTTAAAATATATTTCATACCCGACGCGGACGTGTGCGTAGGGTACATAATATCAAGACCAATTTTGTCGAATCCCGCATCCGGGGTATCTGTGAGCACCATTGGTTGTTTATTTTTGACTCGAACTAGCTTTTTCAGCTGACAATCCAGACATTTTTGAATATACTCCATAACGTCCTTTTTTATATTAGGCCAGAAAAAATTTTGCCTGATTCTTTTGTAGGTTTTGGTCATACCTTTGTGACCACCTACAGCGGAACCATGGTATTCCTTTAGAATCTGAGGTCTTTCCTCGTCACTTGGAATACGAACTAAATTAAGGCAAATAGTAATTTTTACTTCTGTGTCAGAAAAAATTTCAATTAACCTGCGCTGGATTGTCAACCAATTAACGTTGTCGATCTTGTCTGTTTTTGCAATACTAAATGATTCTAGACCTAATTCTGTCACGTTTGTACAAACATTATTTAGAGTGTCACAGATGTCATCCACGGATACGAGGTCCAATGCCCTGTACTTGGGCACAGCCAAGATACAGTGCCTTTTTTTTCTTTTATATGGAATTACTGTAGATTTAAGGTAATTAACGCGTAAGTCTTCGGGAATTTGCAACATCCCGGAAAGTTCGCGGCTACCTTCATCGAAGGGATCACCTTTAACATTGACGAAAATTAAGACATTATCCGTCTGCATCGATAGCCGGTCTCGGGTCTCACGGACATTAGGCGCGATTTCACGTACTTGCGGCGTAATTGCCGCTCGATTGTTACGCGGAGGGCGTTCAGGATTTTCTTCATCCGCACCAGCCTCTCCCTCCTCAGACTGACGATCGTCCTCGGAGTCATCTGCGTCCGTTTGCAGTTCGGATTCATTGACTATGTCTTCGTTGCCGCTATTTTCGTCAATGTCCATATCGATCTCGCGGTTATTTTGCTCGGTTTCCGTCAGAGGGTCGTCAGACGCTCCTCCGTACGTAGAATCGCCAGAAGATAACAAAGGCATGTTACGCGGACGCGCCCTGGGACTCGTACGTTCTCGAGGTTCATCCTCGATCGGGTTTATCGCCTGTTCGTCTTCGTCAGAGAGAATTCGTGGTTGAGGCGCTGTCGACGGCCCAGGTTGGCTCGGGTCTTGAATTGCTCGTGCAGCAGGACCTGGAGCTGGTATAGCCCACTGTCTAGGTTTGAATGTAAATCGAACTGGCGGAGTAATCTTTTCGCGATTTTCGGGTTCCGAATTACTGCTTTGCTCCGGCGTATCATTAAGCGCTCGAGCTTTCCTCCGAAGATTATAGGGTCTCCGAACGCGTTTTCTATTTTCCGTAGGGTCTTCTTCGCTCGTTTCTTCCGGCGTAGATATAGTTACGTCCGGATTTCCTTTGCGAATCGGTGCTACCTGTACGGGTTCTTCAGGTTCATCGACTGGATTACGCGATAACGAGTCAACGTTAGAATTTATTCGACCCGGTTTATATACGACCTTGTAACTATAGTCCTCCATGCTCAACCGCCACCTAACTATGCGTGAATTCGGTGAATTTACAGAATTTACCCACGTCAACGGCCGATGATCGGTTACTAATGTGAATTGACTTCCGTAGATATACGGTCGAAATTTGTTCACGGCGTATACTATAGCGAGCATTTCTTTTTCGATTGTGGAATAATTACGTTCGGCCGAATTTAATAAACGCGAGGCGTAACACACGGGTTTATCTTTATTAATTTCGCCCTGACTTAGACAAGCACCGATACCATAATCGCAGGCGTCCGTGGTTATTATAAATTCGCGAGAAAAGTCTGGGAATTGCAAAATTGGAGAATTTGTTAATTTACCCTTAAGGGTTTCAAATGCCTCCTTCTGACTCTCACTCCATACGAATGTAGCGTCCTTTTGTAATAAGGAGGTTAACGGTTTACTAATTTTCGCGTAATTATCGATGAACCTCCTGTAATACCCCGTGAGACCCAGAAATTCCCGGATTCTCTTTACAGTGTTTGGTATCGGAAACATTTTGACGGCGTCCGTTTTCTTCGGGTCCGGTTGAACCCCGTTAGCAGATATAATATGTCCTAAATAATTAATTTCTTTACGGAATAAGTGACATTTATCTGGCTGCAGTTGCAAACCGGCCTTACGCAGACGTTCGAATAATTCCCCAATTTTCGCAATATGTTCCGCGAAAGTTTTTGAGTATGTTACAATATCGTCCATATAGACGAACACTCCCCTGCCTATCATACCAGCCAAGACCTTGTTCATTAATTTTTGAAATGTCGGAGGGGCATTTTTCAGCCCAAACGGCATTCTTACAAATTCATAATGCTGGTCTGGGGTTGAAAAAGCAGTTTTGTGTATATCATCAGGGTGGATTTCAATCTGGTGAAATCCACTAGCTAAATCAAAAGTGGAGAACCAAGCGGCATCTCCAGTTTGATCAATAATTTCAATAATGTTCGGTGTCGGATAGACAACCGTAAAAGTTTTATCGTTTAAATCTCTAAAATCTATAACCATGCGCCACCTTTTATTGCCTAAAGAGTCTTCTTTCTTTTTGACAATCCAAATGGGCGAACAATAGCCGGATTCTGAAGGTCTAATAATACCTTTTTCCTCTAATTCCCTGACCTGCCGTAAGATTTCCTCCTTATGTATGGGAGGAAAGCGATATTGCTTTTTAAAAACCGGTTGGTCGTCAGTAGTGATGATTCTATGCAAAATCTCGTTCGTTGAACCGAGATGTTCTCCGGGCAGATAAAATAGATCTTGATTATTTGTAATCAAGTTTTTAATTTCTACGCGTTGTAAATCCGATAACTCTTCTGTCAGGTGAACAGAGCTAAACACACTTTGTGCCCTTTCCGGAGTCTTCATATCCTCGGATATTATGAACACGTTAGATTCTACTTTTTCTGGGGAATTCCGGGTTTTAGAACAATCGCGAGCATTATCATTGATAATTTTAATCGGCGATAATCTTTTCGAGCAATCGCTTTCGTCCCACCAAAAGGGAGATCGCAGACTCACTACTGGTTTCGGAATCAGGATCTCATGGTCCAAACTATTGTAAGCCCTTAGGAAGGTACCGTCGTCGTTAGTTTCGAAAGTGCCGCCTAACTCCACTCCGGGAGTACAATAAATACGCGGTACGTAACCATGACTCTGAGAATCGGAAGAAGTTTTAATTTTAATTGCTGAAACTGAATCCGGGCTCAGTCTGTCCATTTCAGTTTCGAAAAACGGTACTTCTATATCAAGAAACGTAAATATTTTGCGATCGAAGAAAAGCCTAGCGCCATATTCGCTAAAGAATCTAGCACCCAATAAAGCAGGGTGTAATGGAGGGAAATTATCCTCGACAACACTAAATTCAATATCGTAGCCGAATAGTTCCACGTAGGTTTTGCCTACGGTGAACACTGGATCTTTATTAATACCCAGCAGCGCTAATTTAAAATCTCGATCAATATATTGCGGTTTACAAAGAGCACCAATTTTTATTAAATTGACTTCCGATCCCGAGTCAAGCATAACGGTTACCGAATCTTTAACGTCATTACCTTTAGCTAAAATCGCGGGCACATTAGTTTTACGGAGATTTACCATTACTGTTGTGATGTTGACGGGGTCTCTGGGTTTTTCGACGGGGATTTGGAGTTGTCCGGACTCCCGGAGGTCCCGTCGTTGTTTTTCTCCAGGAGTATCGGGTTTCCCAACTCACCCATACGAGATTGAAGTAATGAAGAAAATTTAAAACATCTCGCGAGAGGATGATTAGTCTTGCCACAACAAGGGCAAGGATCATACGAGTTGGATTTTTGATTATCCCGAGAAGATCCGCTTTTAGTTTTATTTTCGCTATTGTCGGATTTTTTTGAATTATTAACGGCGTTAGATTTTTGCGCGTTGTTGTCGTTACCGTTTTTCGCGTTTGACCCCGTTCCCGATTTACCTTTTCCGCCGCTCGAGTTTTTCTCGGCTTTTGATTTATTGTCTTTCGAGTTGCCTTTGGAATCTTGATTTTGAACGACCGCTACTGCTACTGGAGAGGTTAATGACTGATTTTTGAAACGTTTCATATTCATTTCATATTCCTTAAACGCCTCGATCGCGGACGTGTAAGTTTGCTCTAAATCGTCGTGCGGTTTTAATCGGCATTGAACTTGCAAAAGCGGTGGAATACCCCGAAAGAAGGCTGCGACAGAATCTTTGTCGATTTTAATTGTTTCGGAATCAGTTAAAACACCTCGCTCCGAAATTTCTGCGTGCAATATATCGCGATAAATTGCTCGGGCCCGGTTCACATAAGATACCATGTCTTCGTTTGGTTTCATAATTATGTGTTCCATATCGGCCTTATATTGATTTGCGGAACGGCGGCGATCAAAAACGGTTCTCAAAAGATTTTCGAATTCCTTAATGTTAGCATAGTCCATGTTCTCTACCGTAGTGCGCGCTGGACCTTCAAATTTTTGACGCAACAAGGTCAAAAACATGAATTCGGAACTAGTAGGGAGCATGGAGCATGCTCTTTTACAGGATCTGATAAAGTCTGATACTGAAGAGCTAGATCCGTTAAAAGTAGGGACATAAGATAACGCATCTTTTACTGTGATGTTACTGTTACCGGTTACCGAATCGACTACAACGGGTTTCGTTTCTTTGCCTTTTAATTGGGCAAATTCCTTTTTTAATAACGAAATTGCGGAGGGCTCTTTCGAATTTTTTGTTTCTGGCTCCTTTGCTTCTAATACTTTAATTTCGCGGATCATTCTTCTCAAGTCCGCGGCGGTTTCTTGAAGTTCTTTACTTTGAGCTTTGATTTCCGTTTCCCGCTGATTCAGAGCATCCTCCCTGGCTTGTAAATCGTCACGAGCTTGATCCAACGAATTTTCAAGCTCCTTGAGGGAGTTTTCCCGTTTATGATAACGTTCGGCTTCCAATGTTCTGGCCTGGCGGAAAACATCCGCTGATTCCCGCGCTTTGTTTTCGATTTCTGTTTCTTTATCGTCTAATTCGGCTCTTCGATCTTCTTTCGCGAAAGCATTTAATTTAGCCTCCTTTTCCGCGAGCTCATTTTCGGTAACATTAATTCCACGACCCGTGATTTCTAACTGTTTTAAGGTAATTTCGCGTTCTTCTAACAAAATTTCTTTTTTACTAATAATTGATTCGCG
>CAJNRD030001119.1:16307775-16321270 GCA_905319865.3 Cotesia congregata | reverse complement strand
TTTTTAATAATTTTTGTTAAAAATTAATATCGACCGCCGACATATATTTTGTTGAATAAATTGTTATTTTTTTTAATTTTCCTGAATTTATTTCAAGTAATTTTAAGAATTTCGTTTGTTTTGCTGTCCTATTTTTTTAACGACGAGTATTTCAGCATGGCCCGCCGCCCTGAAGAAGAGGTAATAGCTAGCCGAAGTCGAAGCAGTAATTAGTTGGAGATCATTCTCGTGGCGCCCTTTTATTAATGATAATTTTTTTTAGTAAGCCAAATTTTAATATAAACGGTGAGCCTGGCTTGGTAAATCCCCGGGTCAGGCGAAATCCCGTTATAATAATTATATATGATTATATATAACCTCATATACAATTCCATATATAGTCATGTATGATTATATATAATTATACTAGTTGATACCCGCCCGCTTCGCTGGGCATGCAATATAATTTTATTGTGTAACCTAGACGAAAAATATAAACAAAATGATTAATTTCGAAAAGATAATGAATATTAATTTTTAATCAGAGAAAAGTGATTATTTGTAATTACCGGTGTTAGCGAGTATTAAAATAAAAGTATTTTATTATTAATTTTATCATTTGCATAATCGTTATTCGTTCTGTATTGAAAGCCAGATGAAGTCTTAGATTGCCGAGGTCCTCGGCATTGTATTCAACTACAGCTACTTGATTAACATGTTGGTTTTAAGAAACGTAATTTTTTACAGCTTCTCTATTTACTTCAGGATAACTTTTAATATATTTTGAAGCAGCTACTCTATGTACTTCAGGGTGACTTTTAGTATATTTCGCAGCAGCTACTCTATTCACTTAAGGATGACTTTGAGTTTATTTTGAAGCAGCTTGTCTCAATTGTTTATGCCTAATTGAATTTTTAATCTTTTCCTACTTTTTTTTCCTCCCGGGAAAAAATGATCAGACCTTATCAGTCATGAACAGGCATGAGTCTTCAGGCCTGATCAGACATGAAAAATGACCATGCCTGATCAGGTATGGATTGACCTGATCAGGCCTGATCAGACATGGTCAAGCCTGAAAGCCCATTGTTACTTCTAATGAATTATTTTGCTTAATTTTATGGATATAGTTCTTGATAGAGTCATACGCAATTCTCTATAATGAATGAAAATACAAAAAAAAATGTTTACATATAATTGTAATATTGCACGGCTGAAACACCAATGGTTACCCATCCACCTACTAACCATGCTCAATGTCGCTTAACTTTAGTGGTCTCCGTGGAACTTGAAGTTCCCGCGTGCTGTTCTGCTATCTTATGGGACAATAATTCTGTGAAGTACATAACGTATCAAATTAGTTTATCATAAATATAATATAAAAATTGATTTTATAATATATTTTGATAGTCATAATTTATTTATTTAACTGAATCTTATTATAACCTCACATTTATTGAAATAATAAAATAAATAATGATTTTAATATTAGGCAGGAGCAGAACAGACCAAAATATCCCATAGGAAATGTAACAAATTCTTTATTTCAAAATTATTTAAACGTAATAATAGAAATAATTTTGCAAATTTTGTGATGACCAAAAAAAATTTTTTCTTCACAGAAAAAATTTTTATCACATTTCTGACTATGCAAGTCTAATCAGATCTAATTATTTATAGACTGTTCATAATTGTTTAGACATGAACAGGCATAGACAGGTATGATCAGGCCTGAGCGTATTTAACAGTTTTGAATTTTTTTATAAATTACATAAATAAATATGTTATTATTCTTTTGTCTAAGCGCTAACTTCAATAACGTTATGAAGATTGGTCATTCCGATTATAATTTTTTATCTCAGCGGCATTTTTATAAAAATATACATATTAGCAATCATGATCATAAAATTAATCACATATTAATTGGGAATATAAACAACAATGTTGTTATATTAATCTGTCTGAAAATTAACATCGATGAATAAATGAATAAATTTATTTGTGCTTATAAATATAAAAATGAATATTTTTAATCTTTGTTATTGAGAAATTCATCACAAATTAAGTGGTATAAAAAAATATATTTATAATTATTTATTTTATTGAGAGTTAACTTAAATCCACCGTTTTTTACAATAATTTAACGATATCGTTGTGAGATTTTAGAGACGATATATCAAACACAATTTACCATTTTGATTTTAATCATTAAAATCAGCATAATCATTTAACAATTTTAACTTAATATTTATGTTATATTTAGCTGTGTTATGAGATAATGGAGTTTATCCTTCATGATCTATGCAATAAATGTTAGCTATTTCACTTATTAATGATTTAGCTATTTGTAAAATGCTGAAAGAGCGGAAAAACTAAGGATCAGGTTTCGGTCTGGTTATCTCAATTAAAATACAAAAATTATTATTAAAAATAACACTAGAGATTTACTAACAATAAATACACTATATATTTAACTTGTTTAATATCGGATTGATTTTAGAAAAGCGGATTTATAAAACACAGCGTGGTTATCAATGCGAAGCCGGTCAGCACGTGGTTGAGCAAATTGCCGGCACTGTAAAAAGCGGTGAAACAAAAGCAAATAAACACAATTTATCTGAAACAAACTGAAGCGAAATAAAATAGCGGGAAAGCGAAGCGTTAGACTTAATGGCGGAGAAGCGAAAGATAATAATAATAGTTCGTCTTCTTCCTCGTCTTGGAGAAGAAGGTTATAGCGCATGTCTAGCGAGAGCGATAGCCAATCAATAAATTCGTTCTATTGATGTCGACATCGATAGCCAATGGTAAAATTCGATACATGTGGCGTGATCAGTCAAGCGGTTTGCGCAAGCGGGTGAGAAATTGCGGGAACGATCGCTTGTCAGGTGCGTGTTGTAAATTTGGGGAGCCCACAGTGACGTATTGCTCACTGAGTGGGCCTGTTTACTGAACACTATTCTTTCTTAAAAAAAGTATGATTATAAATTCCTACAGTCCCAACAATTGATCGATAAAATTTAAAATCAAAATATAATTGTCTTACATTGTATAGAATAGGTTACGTAACACTTCATCTGCAGACAATTCATCCGCGACGATTGATCCGCGACATTTCATCCGCGGACGTTTGATCCGCACGATAATTGATCCGCACGACGAAAGATCCACACGACAATTGATCCGTCATGTGACGTTTTAACAAGTTTGTTCAACACAGAAGCTTGTAATTGTGTTGCGCCCTTTTTAACAAGGTTGTTGTGTGTGATTATCCGACATTATACCAACACAGAAGCTTGTACCCCCATGAAAAAAAAATATAAAAAATATGTGTTTCGAAATATATTGAAACACTAAATTTTTCATTTGTTTAAAAATTTAATTATTTAAGTCACTAAGTCCTTGCGGATAAGGAAATAATCACTTAAATTCCAGAAAATGGGATTCGCTGCTCTGGGATGTTCCGCTCCCGGACCAATGAATGTGTTTGTCTTTCCGATGATTTTATTCTTTGACAAAAGTTGTCACTGATATCCAGTCAATTTGCTTTAATTACTTACATAATTTTAGCTGCAAAGATGACGTTTTATTCCTTGACTGACCTTTTGGTAGGGTGTAAATGATTGTAGTAATAGGTGTTGATAGTCTTAACAATAAATGATGATCGGCGACAAAGATTATAACAAAACTTAACTTTATTACACCCAATCAACACTTTGAACAAAACTTATAATATCTCGGTAACGCAAACTAACGAAATATTTATAAAATAGAATACTAATACTTAAAATTATAACTGATTGAATAATAATAATAGTGAACGTGGTGAGTAATCACCTGATGTGAAAATTAATAATATTAATAGGAAATATTACAGAATATTAAATTAAATAATAAACTTTTAGATTGAGTGAGATTTTAGTGGTAAATTATGGTGAATAGTCACCTAATAGTAGTAAAAAGAATATTATATTAATAAGCAGTAAGTTTTATAAATTTTAGTAAGTAATCACCTAATAGTGGTAATAGTGGTATAGTAGTAAATTGACTAAGAAATATCTAGCGTGGTGGTTGACACCGGGGGATAGATCGAAGTGTCGATCAATGCTTAGGTTTTGAGGTTCGTAGCTGATTTTCCCCTCCTCGTGTCGTCTTGTGACGTCACGGGGGCTACACATTAATTTAGCTAGTGTCGGTAACGGAAATTTCGGGTGGTAGTTCGCTAGGCTGATAAAATCGGGACATTTTGCAGTGTCTCAATCCTCTCTGCCAAGCCAAGACTACCCCGTCAATTTTTGGACCGAGCTAGCTCTTTAAAAGAATTGGTGAGTCATCACCGGGTATAGGAATAATAGGATGATAGAGGTTAGTGATTACCTAGGAAGAGTAGTTTGATGAAATAGTAGTAAGAAAAGTTGGTGAGTAGTCACCTTTAGATGAAAAATTGGTGAGTAGTCACCTGATAGTGGTAGATTTGGTGAGTAGTCACCTGTTAATAAAAAAATTTCGGTGAGTAGTCACCTGCTAGTAGTATGATTGGTGAGTAATCTCCTATAGATGGATGAATGTATTGGTGAGTAGTCATCTGATAGTGGTAAATGAGGAATTAGATAAGTGGATTGGTGAGTAGTCACCTGGAAATTGGATGTGTGGATGGACTGGTGAGTCGTCACCTGAAAAGAAATTTTAAAAATAAAAAAATAAAATTTTTAGCTGTGAAGTTGGTGAGTCTTTTGATGGGATCCTATGGGAGTTTTTAAACAGGGGTGGTTCTTCAAGCTTAAGGGCAGATTAGTTTTTGAAGTTGATCGATAGAGCTGTTTAAAAGATATTCCAAAAAAACCACTTTCAAAAATGATTTTTTTCTTATTTTTTTTTAGATTTTTCAAAATTTCTCAAAATCTATCGGTCCGAATCGGTTCAAATTCTCAGGAAATCTAATTTTAAAGGAACTCTTTAAAACGCCGTTTAGTTCGTTCCGATCGGTTTAGTCGTTCAAAAGTTATAAGCGAGTCACATAGTCACACACACATACATACATACAGACATAGTGACAACCTCGCGGGGATAGTCAGGGAAGCTTTCTGTGACCTTCAAACGTCGAGATCTGATGAAAACTCGATTTTTGTAAAACGAGGTGAAAACAATAACTCCCGATTGTTGAAAATTTTCGATTTTCTTAGCGGGAAGTTAAAAATTTGAAGTGACCTCTTAAAAATTATTTTTTGAGCTGATCTTTGGAGAGGACTTTTAAAACATCAAAAACTTACATTCTTTCACTCGAGTCTCAACAAAATAATAGTCGGTTTTTTTGCGTCACCCTTTGACCAGTCTAGGGTTAAAATTCCAAATACATGCAATTACGTCTTTTAGTCCAAGATCAATATTGCAGTAAAGTAAAAGACCCGATAAATTGTTTACAAGATTATGAAACTTTCAGCTGTCCCATGTAAAAAATAATTAACTATCAGCTGATCCATGGAAAAACTAATAATTGATGTAAATCTGTTGATTCCTAATATCAAATTAAATTTTAAACTTGTCATGGAGCTTATCCTGTTGCAGCTACAAAACTAAGCCTGTAGTAACAACAGGCTTTTCCTCTTGCAGCTACAAAACTAGGCGCGTAGCTGCTGCAGGCTTTTCCTGGTACAGCTACAAAACTAGGCCTGTAGCTGCTACAGGCCTAACCCGTTGCTGCTACAGTTTTTTTTCCGTGTAGCTTTTTGGCACACGTTGGAAATTTTTTTCTAATTGTTGAACCTAATGGTTCTTAATATAATATAATATTAATAACCTAAAGGTTATTAATATAATAAATATTGTTTCTGATCTTCATCATCGAAGTGATAAAAACACTTTTTTCGAAATTTTTCGTTTTTGATCTCTCGAACGAATTAACCGATTTTGATGGGACTGGTGGCAATCGACGTGGTTTTTTAAGCTTAAGAGCTGATTAGTTTTTGGAATTGATCGGTCAAGCCGTTTAAAAGTTATTCCATAAAAACGATTTTTTTAGAAATTTTATTTTTGAGATTTCTCAAAATCTAGCAAACCGAATCGATTCAAATTTTCACGAAATTTAGTGGCAATGATTTTCTTTTGAATGCTACCTATTTCGATCCGATCGGCTGAGCCGTTCAAAAGTTATAAGTGGTTTACATACATACACACACACCCACACACACACATACATACATACAGCCGCACGGACAATATGGCGGGAATAGTCAGGGAAGCTTCCTAGGACCTTAAAACGTCGAGATCTGATGAAAACTCAATTTTCTAAAAACGGGGTAAAAACAATAACTTCCCGAATGTTGAAAATTTTCAATTTTCTTAGCGGAAAATTAAAAATTAGGAAAACTGTTGACCTAAAAGGACATCTCTGCAACTTCCCGATAATTCCGGTAATACATGGCCGTTTTTTTTTAGCTCTACGAGCTCCAAAATACAATCTGTGTGTTATTTTGAGCTCTCCGAGCTCAAAAAGATACCTTTTCTGTGCTTTTGTGCTCTTTGAGCTCAAAAGTCTGATAGAAGTTTCATAGAACACTATTTTTTTAATTTTTAAACCGCAATAACTTTTGAATGAATGAACCGATTTTTACGCGGTTGGAGGCATTTTTTTAAGCCTCATGAAGAATTTCTAAGTTTCAATTGGTCAAACTAGAATTTTCAAAATAACTCCAAAAAAACACTTTATTCGGTTTTCTTTCGTTGACGATATCTCTCGAATGAATCAACCGGATTTTGACCGGATTGGCGGCGATCGACGTGGTTTATCAAGGTTGAGAGTTGATTAGTTTTTGGAATCGATCGGTGAAGCCGTTTAAAAGTTATTCCAAAAAAACCACCTCTGAAAAAATTTTTTTTCCTATTTTTTTTGAAATTTCTCTAAATTTCTCAAAATCTATAGGTCCGAATCGGTTCAAATTTTCTGGAAATCTAAGTTTGGCAAAGCCCTTTCGAATGGCACCAACCGCGATGAAATCGGTTCAACCGTTCAAAAGTTATAAGCGGTTCACACACACACACACACACACACACACACACACACACACACTCGGGGCAGAAGAGATACTGCTACCGGGCGCGTCTCCCCGAGTGGATGGGAGAACGCTCACTGTCCTTGGATGACACTTGGATAATCTCTTAGTTGATGGGGTACAGCGGGTAGGAGTCAAGCAAAATAACCAAACAAAATACGCTCCCGTGGACAAAACTCCCCTTTAATGGGTTGGTCACACTAACTGACCTAACAAGACGAGGGTAGCGTTGTTCGCGTCCGTAGGTACTGCTTTATCACCCTACACGTGCTCTCCGGGTAGTGCTAAATGAACAACACCAACAACAATATGGAAATGTCACATAACATTGAAACATTGTCTACAGTACAGAGAATGGATACCTCAGTGCCGGCGAGGGAAGGCGTGAAAACGGGCCTGAACTCGTCGTTATCAAGCGACCGTTACGACAGGGTGGACCCCATGGTCCTGCTGTCTGGAAATGCTACAGGGAGTACGCAAGAGAGAACAATTAACAAGAGTATTGAGGGGCCTCATGCCCAAGAAGCGGCGATAACAGCAAGAGCTGAAATGAAGAGAACAAAAGCACTGGAACGCCTTGAAAAGCTGACCATTGACTTGCAGGATTTCGTCCTATCCAAGGTCAATATTCACAAGGAGATCAAGACGAAGACGACCAGCGTAGTCAACGCCCTGCGAAGATTTAGAACACTGGATGAGGATTGGCAGTCAACACGACGACTAACGCCTCGCATTACGCCAGAGAAAAGCAGTTAAGCTGTTATTGAGACTGAGGAATCAATGGACACCGGTGCCGATGGTGACGGTGAATCTGTTGCTGACGACAAGAGTGAAGGTGTTCCCAAGTCTAATAAGAGGAAGGACCGAAACTCGCCAGATCTAACAGAAAGGCGAGTGGTAAAGAAGAAGGACCTGAAGCCACGTCCTCTGAAAGACGCGACGAAGCAGAACGCCAAAAAAAAGACACAGCTGCCTGGCGAGACGTCCGATCAAGAAAGGAGAAGAGGAGATTAGCCAAAGAGCAGCTCCCAAAGCAGACTTCAAAGGAGCCCAGGCCGGAGCCTAAGCGGAAAAAACCCCACAAATGGATCAGACCCGACGCATTGATCATTCGCCCGGCCGAGAAGGAGAAATACGCCGAGATCCTGCGTCGAATCAAGCGGTCCGTCCCTGATGAACAGGTCCGTACGACCGTGGAGAAAATCCACAAGACCAATACCGAGGACATGCTGATCACACTTTCGAGAAAGAGTGCTGATAGAGGCGAAGCCCTACAAAAGACCATCGCGGACATCCTTAAAGAGGAAGCCAAAGTGATATGCAAACGGCCACAGGAGACTATCGAGATCCGAGACGTCAATGACGACACGACGAAGGCAGACATTCAAACTGCACTGAAAAAAGAAACCGGAGAAACCTGTGAAATACCTCTGGAGTCGATCAAGATCCGTAAAGCCTACAGAGGTACTCAGACTGCTACAGTGACGCTACCAGCGACAACTGCATAGAAGTTACTAGAAGGTAACAGCAAAGTGAGAATTGGTTGGGCCAACTGTCGAATAAGAGCAACGAAGAGACCTGTCCAATGTTTCAAATGCTGGCACTTTGGGCACTTCGGATCCCAGTGCAAAAGCAAAGTCGATCGATCTAGGCTTTGCATCAGGTGCGGACAAGAAGGGCACAAGATTGCTGATTGCGAAAATCCAGCCAAATGTGCATTATGTGCTGAGATTAAAAGTGCAGAGAATGTTGCTCACCATGCCGGTACCCATAAGTGCCCGGTATTTCAGAATGCACTCCAGAAGTTGACGAACAAACAAGCATGAGGATACTGCAGCTCAATCTCAACCATTGTGAGGCAGCGCATGACCTGCTCATGCAATCCGTGCGAGAACTAGAGCTTGACTTGGTACTGATAGCAGAGCCATATAAACACCTGAGTACCCAACCCTGGGAATCTGACAGCACATCCAAAGCTGTCATCTGGTCATGTGGCAAGCTCCCTTTCCAAAATGCGGTCGACAACAGCAATGCCGGCTTTGTAGCAGTATCAGTAGAGGACATTCGCTTCTATAGCTGTTACGCACCACCTAGCCTCTCTACTGTCGAATTCAAGGCATTTCTGGATCGACTTACCGAGGACGCAAAACATTTCCACCCAGTGGCAATAGCCGGGGACTTCAACGCCTGGGCAGTAGACTGGGGAAGCAAACATACAAACGCGCGAGGAAAGGAATCACTAGAGGTCTTTTCTACATTAGATGTAGTACTGCTCAACAGTGGTGACACACCAACCTACACCAAGGGAGACGCAAGTTCTATTGTAGATCTCACTTTCGTCAGTGGCAGCCTCACCAGAGGTAATATCAACTGAAAGGTGATGGATACCTACACAGCCAGTGACCACAACGCGATTCTCTGGGAAATATTAAACGCCTAGAGCCCGAGAAGACCTAAAGAGCAACTTAACACCATTGGCTGGAAGGTAAAAACTCTTGACCCAAGTGCATTGTTAGTAGCTCTCAATAGTGACCAGATTATCGCGGGCTGCGCAGAAGAGAAGACCAAGAACTTGATGAAAAGAGCGACCCAGGCGTGCGACGCCAGTATGTCTCGCAGACGTGGCATGAACACAAGACCTTCCATTCACTGGTGGAACAACCACATCAGCGCCCTTCGTAAAGAGTGTCATCAAAAGAGAAGAATATCTCAGCGTGGCTACCGACGAACTAACTCTGTGGAACTGGTTGCAGAGTACAAAAAAGCCCGTCGATCCCTGAACAAAGCCATCAAAGATAGCAAAAGAAAATGCTGGAAGGAGCTCATCAACGAGGTGGATAGAGATCTGTGGGGTCGGCCGTATAAGGTGGTTATGACCCATCTTAAAAACCAGCTAATGCCATCACCCACGTGTCCTCAACTCCTACAGAAGATCGTAAACGCGTTGTTCCCCGAACAAAGCGAGTTTAACTACCTAGTAGCGCAGAATGAAATGGATGACATTCCATTTGTCACGGAGGAAGAACTGATGGAGGCTTGTAATCGTGTAGGGAACAATAAAGCGCCGGGATTGGACGGGATCCCCAATATTGCCTTAAAAACAACTATAAAAGCAGTGCCATCATTGTTCCTGGACATCTACGACACATGCCTCAAGGAAGGGATTTTCCCTCTGAAGTGGAAGCAGCAACGACTAGTATTACTTCCAAAAGGAAAAAAGCCACCAGAAGAACCGTCATCTTATCGATCACTTTGTATGTTAGACACGGCAGGTAAGATACTTGAGCGTATAATCCACCAAAGAATAGAAGCAGTTGTCGATCCACTCCTGGCAGACAACCAGTATGGTTTTCGGAAAGGACGATCAACCCTGGACGTAATCAACCTGGTTGTTGCAACGGCCAAGGAGGCAATCGAAGGGATCAGATGGAAGGGTGGAGCGAAGAAGTACTGCCTGGTGGCCACTCTGGACATCAAAAATGCCATCAACTCCGCCAACTGGGACTGCATTATGCAAGCTCTGGAAGAGAAAAACGTACCAGGATACCTACGTAGGATAGTGGCTAGTTACTTCACGGACAGAATCCTGAAATACGATACGAAGAATGGTCCAAAAGAGTACGATATTACCGGAGGCGTACCCCAGGGTTCTGTTCTGGGTCCACTTCTGTGGAATGTCATGTATGATGGCCTGCTGAGACTGACTCTTCCAAGAAGTGTCAAGCTTGTTGCTTACGCAGACGATGTAGCTGTCGTAATCGTTGCGAAACACCTAGATGAGATAAACCACATGTTCAGTATCACCTTTGAGAAAGTTAACCGGTGGATGGATTCAATGAATCTACAACTGGCTAAACAGAAGACTGAGGCTGTGCTTATTTCCAGTAGAAATGTGATAGAGACCATAAAACTGAAAGTCGGAGAACAAGAAATCACATCACAACCATATATCCGATATCTGGGAGTGATGCTTGATGCCCGACTCAATTTTAAGCAGCAAGTCGAACACGTGAGTGCAAAAGCATCAGCAGTGGTAGCTAGCTTAGCACGGCTGATGCCAAACGTCGGAGGCCCAAAGCAGAGCAAAAGACTACTACTATCATCTGTAGTCACATCAGTGCTCACTTACGGAATATCTATCTGGGCGGACGCACTAGAAAAGCAAGAATCATGGAGAAAGGCTAGACCAGTATATCGTCTGAGTGCCCTAAGAGTAGCTTGCGCCTTCCGCACAATATCTGAGGAAGCAGTGTGCATCATTTCTGGAACTCTACCTCTCAGAGTCCTAGCTGAAGAAAGACGGAACCTTTACCAACGAAAGAGGTCAACAACACTGAGCGCAGAAGAACTCAGAACGGAACAAAGACAGCACAGCATCGCACGATGGCAATCTCAGTGGGATGCCGCAGAGAAGGGTAGACGGACGCATCGTCTCATACCCCTAAAGGGAAAAAAAACACACACATACACACACACAACACACACACAGACACACACACACACACACACACACATACTATAACCAAATTTTCAAGGGGGTATACGGGAACTTAACTAAACTTAATCCTAAAAATAAAATGTGGGTTATACTTCGGAATCTTTCCGATTCTTAGTCTCTAGTCTCGATAAAATTAGGGCGCCAGGTAATTTTTAATCACTGGAATTACCAAACCAGTGAAAACGTAATCAAAGAATTTTTAATCACTAGGAATTCTCAAACTAGCTAAACTTAAACTGAAACAAACGAAATCAGAACTCAAACTTAAACTTAAACATAATTAGATCATTTTTTTTCGCTAGAAATTATCAAAACTAGCCAAAACGTAAACTAAATCGAAAATACAGAAAACTTAACAAAATAAAGACCAAAAATCAGAAAGACAACGGAATACCTCGGGGTCGCTTAGTGTGCTGGTTTGTGGAGAGAGGAGGTGGTTCGGGTAGAGAGGATCCATAATTGTAATAATTCTATACGCAACATTAAATATTTATCATTAAAACAAAATCCGTATTTATTCAATAAACCGTAATCTTAATTAACAAACTTGATCTCAAATCAACATAAAATTACTAGAATGGTACGGCTAACAATAATCAACGCTATAGTCAAGTTACAGACACTTACCCGAGAAAAAATGTTTCTATATAATCATATATAATTGTATATAATCATATATGATTATATATGATTATATATAGAATCACATATATAATTATATAGAATTATATATAATTATATATAATCATACATGATTATATATGGAATTGTGTATAAGGTTATATATAATCATATGTAATTATATATGATTATATATGGAGCGATATACAACCATGCAGGATTATATATAGTTCCATATACAAATATATATAAGTATATCAAATTATATATAATCATACATGATTATATATGGAATTGTATATGAGGTTATATATAATCATATATAATTATATATGACTATATATAGAGCAATATACAGCCAAGCAAGATTATATATAATTACATATAGTTATATATAATCATACATGATTATATATGGAATTGTATATGAAGTCATATATAATCATATATAATTATATATGACTATATATGGAGCAATATACAGCTATGCAAGATTGTACATAGTCTCATATATAATTATATATTCTTATATATAATTAACATACATAAAAATTTTTCCTTTGAAAAAAAAAAATTTTTTTTGGTAATCACAAAAAGTGTAAAAAGATATTTTTAATTACGTTTAAATAATTCTGAAATACAAAATTCGTCACATTTCCTATGAGATGTTTTGTCTGCGCTGCTACTACGTAATAGTAAAATCATTATTTAAATAAGTGTTATATTATAATGAAATTCAGTAAGATAAATAAATTATGAATTATGAATATCCAAATATATTATAAAATCAATTTTTATATTATAATTATGATAAACTCATATGATACATTAAGTAGATCATAAAATCATTATTGTCTAAGATAGCAGCACAGCAGACAGAAACTTCAAGACGCACGAAGATCACCAAAGTTAAGCCGCATTGAGTAGGGTTAGTAGTTGGATGGGTGACCGCTGGTGTAATAGCCATAAAATTAGATCTAGATATTTATTTTGCATTTTGATCGGTTACACAGAATTGCGTAGGACCATATTAAATAATCTATCCATAAAATTAACCCAATAATTAATTAGATCTAATAAATCTATAATTAAATATTGTTATATATAATCATATATAGTTATATATAATCATACATAATTATATATAATCATACATGATGATATATGGAATTGTATATGAGGTCATATATAATCATATATAATTATATATAATCATATATAACTATATATAATTATATATAACAATATTTAATTATAGATTTATTACATCTAATTAATTATTGGGTTAATTTTATCGATAGAGTATTTAATATGGTCCTACGCAACTCTGTGTAACCAATCAAAATGCAAA
>CAJNRD030001119.1:16290648-16307603 GCA_905319865.3 Cotesia congregata | reverse complement strand
AATGAAAGCTCTTGATGAGTGTAACATCAGGATGAGCTTATGGGTCATTCTATGTCAAATCGACCAATAGTTGGAATCGACCCCTTTCGATTTGGACGAATTTTGGTCAGAAGTTTTCTTTTATCATATAACGAAGTTCTGCCAAAGGAAAAAAATAAAAAAATTTTTTTCAAAAGATATGCAAACTCAAAATTGGCGATTTTTCCAGTTTTTTAATTTTTGTTTTTGTAATATCTCGAACGCTAGTAGAGTCATTTGGGGTAAATGTGCGCAGTGGGTATATATATAAGCGTGCGCAAACCCATTCATTTGAGTCCCAAATACATGGGATTGCGCACTCTTACCCACTTCACACATTTACCCCAAATGACTCTATAGATACAGGAATAATCTTTCGTTTGTTTGAAAGGGAACACTTGGAGCTATTGGAAAAAAAATATTTTGGGAAAAAATTTTGAAAAATGCCTAATTTGTCAAATTTTGAATTTTTGAAAATCGTCAAAAATGACGGTTGACAATAAATTTTTTGCTCAAATTTTTTTATATACTACCTTGTACCAATCTTAAGAGATCCTGAAACGGTATTCAAATAAAATCGAGCTGCATCGCCGTCAACCCAAGCATTGAGGTTGACAATCGACTCAATACACTCCAGAGAGCGATCCACATACAACATCTTCATCAACGTCGAGTTAGCTGCGCCAACAACTTCAAGGTCAACTTAAAATCCAACTTAAAGCAACAGTTTATCAATTCTGACCGTAACGACCCAATAGAGACGTGTTCCGTAACAACATCCAGTGTGTATCAATATTTAATAAAACACCTGTTACTACATTTAAACCGTAAGTAATTTGTTAATTAATTTCTTTAATATTTCATTCCTCTTCTTTTCCTTTTTCCAACCGGTTCTGATGGTCATCCCGTTAGTGTTAATTAATCAATAAGTTCCAAATCAAAGAGATCTGTTAACAAGTGTGACTGCCACTCCCAGGGTAAAGGCATTCAGTTGTCTGACCGTACAAACAAGCAGTCGAAGAAATTCGTGGCGTCCCAGGACGTAACACTCAACTATTCTTAAACGTGACTCACTCACAACTAAAATTTCTATATGCAATTAATCCCCATAAATATTTTAATCTCTAAATCAAACAATTGAGGCTCTGAGTAGGGATATTTCTTTAGTGGATGCTCTCCAGGAATTGACTACGGCTGGGATCGAAACCAAAAACGTAACTCAAAACGTAACTTAAACTCAAAATTAAAATATCAAAACGTAACTTAAACCTTAACTTAACAAAAAACGTAAACGTAAACGTAACTTAAACTGATCCCATATGCTTTCGTTATGTTCCTCTACATCGGAGCGCTGGCGGCTCAACCAGACCTAGGCATTCCACCTGGAAGTCTCAAAGGGTTAGACTAGCGTCTCACATCAAACGAAAGCGGGTGACTTATAGTCCCGCTCCTCGGTAACGCTGATTTACCCACGTACTCTGCAGCCTCAAAAACTCAATAACTCAAAACTTAAAATTCAAAATCTCAAAACTCAAAATTCAAAACTCAAAATAACTCAATAAAACCCATAAATGACTCGAACTCAATATTTTCCAAAAACTTGACTCTAAAACTGACTCTAATCTCAAAATTCCAAAATCTCAACTGTAACTGTAACTCGCTAAATTCACACTAAAACTGTAGCTCCTCGTTACTCGGCATCTACACTCAGACTCTACTTACTAAAGACTCACTAAAGACTCGCTGAAGGTTCACTAAAGACTAATTTTTAATCCTCACAATTATTTTCTATAAAATTATGGCCTTGAAATATCGACTTAGAATCACAAAAATCCGTTGGCGCTAGTGACGTTCATTTTAAATAGACCCCGGTCGATAAAATAACGTCACAATACATACTTACAGACATAGTGACACCCTCGCTGGAATAGTCAGGAAAGCTTCCTAGGACCTCAAAACGTCGAGATCTGATGAAAACTCGATTTTCGAAAAACGGGGTGAAACCAATAACTTCCCGATTTTTTTTAATTTTCAATTTTCTTAGCGGGAGGTTAAAAATTAGAAAAACGGTAGAACCTGAAGGCCACCCGTGCAACTTCCCGCTAATTCCATACCTAGGTGCATAAAACTGCACTAATGATGTTTTTAAGTTCTTCGACCTCAAAAATACAATTCATGTGTTACTTTGAGCTCTTCGAGCTCAAAAGTCTGATGGGAGTATCATAGAACGATATTTTTTAAATTTTCAAACCACACCAACTTTTGAATGAATCAACCGATTTTCACGCGGTTGGTAGTATTTGACGTGATTTTTTTAGTTTCATGAAGAATCTTCAAGTTTGAATTGATAAAACTAAGATATTTGGAGTAATTCCAAAAAACACATTTTTTGGTTTTCATTCGTTCATGATATTTCTTGAACGAATTGACCACTTTTGACCGGCTTGACGGCGATCGACGTAATTTTTTCATGCTAATAGATGATTAGATTTGAAATCGATCAGTGCAGCCGTTTAAAAGTTATTTCAAAAAAATGTCGGAGTTATGTTAAAAAAACACTTGTTTCCAAATATTTTATCGAGGATATCTCTCGAACCAATCAACCGATTTCCACGTTTTTGGCGGTGATCGACGCGGTTTTTTAAGCTCTGAAATTATTTTATATCATCAAAAACGATCCGAGAAGAAATGACGAAGTTATGTCAAAAAAACATTTTTTTCGGTTTTTTTTCGTTCACGATATCTCTTGAACGAATCAACCGATATCGACCGGATCAGCGACGATTGGCGTGGTTTTTCAAGCTTAAGAGTGGATTAGTTTTTGAAGTTGATCGATAGAGCCGTTTAAAAGTTATTCCAAAAAAACCACTTTCAAAAAAAATTTTTTTCTTTTTTTTTTTTATATTTTTCAAAATTTCTCGAAATCTATCGGTCCGAATCGGTTCAAATTCTCAGGAAATCTAAGTTTGAGGGAACTCTTTAGTTTTTGAAGTTGATCGATAGAGCCGTTTAAAAATTATTCCAAAAAAACCACTTTCAAAAATGATTTTTTTCTTATTTTTTTTTGAGATTTTTCAAAATTTCTCAAATTCTATCGGTTCAAATTCTCAGGAAATCTAAGTTTGATGGAACTCTTTAGAACGCTGTATGGAACGTTCCGATCGGTTCAGTCATTCAAAAGTTATAAGCGAGTTAAATGATTTCGTCCAGTCAAAGGTCAACATCCACAAGGAGATAAAAAAACAAGACGGTTAGTGTAGTGAACGCACTTCAACGTTTCAAAAAACTGGATGAAGAATGGCGCTCATCATTACACCGCACCCCCTGTGCTACATCAGAGATCGCTGAAGGAAAAAGTGAAACTATCACAGTGAACGCACCTGGAAAAACCGACATACTGGTTGAAGAAATGGACACAGGTGGTGAGGGTGACGTCGAGTGAGTCGTCGAAGACAGAGATAAAACTGGAATTGATATCAGTCCTGGGAAAAGGAAGGAGCAAAATTCCCCAGACTCAATGACCGGCCGTACTAAGAAGAAGAAGGAGTTTAAACCAAGTCCTCCGAAAAACGTGGTAACACAGAACGTCGGAAAAAAGGAGGTGAATGAGTGGCAAAAAGTCCAGTCAAAGAAGTCGAAGAGAGAGCAAGCAAAAGAAAAGCTCCAGAAGCAACCGCCGAATGAGCCCCGACCGGAGCCTTAGCTGAAAAAATCGCGCAAATGGATCAGGCTGGACGCACTGATCATCTGCCCAGCTGAGACGGCAAAGTACGCTGAGATTTTGCGCCGACTAAAGACGGACGTCCCTGATGAACAGGTCCGGACTACGGTGGATAAGATCCACAAAACCAGGACCGGGAACATGCTGATTACGCTGTCGAGGAAGAGCACCGACAAAGGCCAAGCCTTACAGAAGACTATTGCGGGTATCCTCAGAGAAGATGCCAAAGTAATTTGCAAAGGGCCACAGGAAGACATCGAGATCTGAGACCTGGACGGCACCACAACAAAGGAAGACATTCAAGCTGCCATGCAAATGGTAACCGGAGAGCTCTGCGAGATACCACCAGAGGCAATTAAGATTCGCAAGGCTTACAGGGGTACTGAAAGGAAGTGGTAAAATCCGGATCGGTTGGGCCAACTGCCGAATTAGAGCCACCAGGAGACCAACCCAATGCTTCAAATGCTGGCACTTCAGGCACTATGGATCCGAGTGCAAAAGCAAGGTAGATCGGTCTAAGCTATGCATCAGGTGCGGACAAGAGGGACACAAGATTGCTGGTTGCCAAAATACAGCAAAATGTGTACTATGTGCGGATCAAAGCACAGAGAACGCTGCCCATTGTGCCAGTACATACAGGTGTCCGGTATTCAAAGAGGCACTTTAGAAGATGACAAGCAAAAGAACATGAAGATATTGCAGCTGAACCTAAACCATTGCGAAGCTGCACATGATTTGCTTATGCAGACAGCAAGAGAACTAGAAATAGATTTAGTAATGATAGCAGAGCCATACAGATATCTGAGTATCCAACCCTGGAAATCCGACAGCACTACCAAAGCTGTCATCTGGTCCTGTGATAGGCATCCTTTCCAGAGTGAAGTGAACAGTGGTAGCACTGGCTTTGTAGCAGCATCAGTTAACGGCATCCGTTTTTATAGCTGCTATGCACCATCTAGCCTCTCCATTGACGCTTTTACTGACTTCCTCGATCGACTGACCGAGGACGCAAAGCAGCATTACCCAGTAGCAATAGCTGGGGACTTCAACTCCTGGGCGGTGGACTGGGGCAGCAAGCAGACTAATGCGCGAGGTGAAACATTACTTGAGGCCTTTGCTTCGCTAGATGTAGTCCTACTAAACAATGGTGACACGCCAACGTACACCAAAGGTGATGCGACTTCCATCGTAGATCTCACTTTCGTTAGCAGCAACCTCATCAGAGGGAATTACTACTGGAAAGTGATGGATATCTACACGGCCAGTGACCACAATGCGATTCTTTGGGAAATATTACACGACCAGAATACGAGAATACCGAATATGCAATTTAATACCGTTGGGTGGAAAATGAAGTCCTTTGACCCCGGTGCACTGGAAATAGCTTTGAATAGTGATCCGATCACCACTGAAGACGCAGAAGAAAGGAGCGCAGAACTGATGAAGAGAATTGCACAGGCTGGCGACGCCTGTATGCCACGTAAGCGTTGCCTAAATTAAAGACCTCCAGTACACTGGTGGAACGACCATATCAGTGTCCTTCGTAAAGAGTGTCTTAAAAGAAGAAGACTATCCCAGCGTGGCTATCGACGACCTAACTCGGCGGAGCTGGTCGCAGAGTACAAAAAAGCCCGTCGAGAATTCAACAAGGCCATCAAAAATAGTAAAAAACGTTGCTGGAAGAAACTCGTCGAAGAGGTAGAAAAAGATCCATGGGGCAGACCGTATAAAGTGTGTAACAGGGTAAAAATATACCCTGCATCGATAATTCACCAGATATCAATAATGGTACGACGTAGCACTGGCGCGTCTCGATTTTCGGGCATTTTAGGTAGTGGGGAGAGTGACGATGAGCCGGGAGCCGAGCACGAGTGAAGCAGCGGCCGGCGGACAAGACAGAAGAGGTTGTACTACCGAACGTTCCGGACGCACTTTGGAAAACTCAGGTAATTATCCAGTCGCACGTTCACTTAATTGGAACGCAAGCGATGTGTAGTATTTATTAATTGTTTTCAATTGATAAATTACATTATACTCATCCTATTTGGTACGTCTCAGGAAATATTGTTGCGGTTGTAAGGAGTACAATATCCCCGAGAGTACGAGCAACGACGAGGCGGCAGCAGACCCAAGCCGTAGCTGTGAGTTGACGGGAAGCAGTTCGTCGGATTGCAAGGTACTTTGTCAAGTCTCGTGGGCAAAATTCGACTGTGGTTAGCACCCGGTCTTATTGACTCTTCTGGACAAGGTTTAATTGTTTTAACTGTGATTTTTAAATTAAAATAATTATTGGGTTATAAATTAAATTTATTATTGGTTAAAATAAATTCGCTAGAAAATCCTGTGGTCCGACACCCGGGAAATATTATTTAACCTTGAGACGTAGTTGGTGTTAAGATAATTACGCGCCATTTTATAGTCAGCATTATAAATTAATTTAATTAATTATTGAGAATTTCGATTGAGTAAAATTATTTGTTAATAATATTCGATTAGTTAAATTTAAATTATGGATCGTTTATTGTAAAATTTTATAAAGAAGTGGTGAATTAGTTTGTTACTACGCAGTACATTTTAATTGCGCGTCTAAAATCACAAGGTCACGTTTATTGGCGTCATATATATTCTATTGTGTTGAAAATAGTCACCGGACAATTTTGTTAACTCGGTTAGATAATTTAAGATTTTAGTTAATTAATACGGTTGGGTTATGAGTGATAGAGAGTGAGACAATAGACGAGTAGCTTCTGATAAATGATATGGCGTCCCTCTACATCAGGAGTTTACAATAAATCGGTCATTCGGTAATATGGAATATTGGTAATACGGAATATTGGTAAAGGAAAAGTGGAGGTCATGTGGTCTTCGTACCCGTGAATTATGGTTCGGTTTCCCCTCTGTTTCGCGGGTATTAGTTAAGTAATTTTGTTATGGAAAATTTGGCAATAGAATTTATAGAGTGCGTGTGAGTGTGATATTGTTGAATAAATAATTGGTAACCACGAATTATTGATTTTATTCATTTCCAGATAATTTCCTAAATCTCTCTACCCTGTAGATTATCTCTCATGTCTCTTACGGTTTCCAGGACACCGTTGTAACAACCTGGTGGCGCCTTAAATTTAATATCTTATATAATAGTCTCATGGTATTTGGAGTTAACATCTAACTAATAATTTAGGCTGCTATTGAACGGCGGAAATAAAAACACCCCGTTACAAGTGGTCATGACCCATCTAAAAAACCAGCCAATGCTGTCACCTACGTGTCCTCAGCTTCTAGAGAGGATCGTCTCCACGCTGTTTCCACGACAACGTGAGTTTACGTATCCATGTGAGCAACTTAACCCTGAAGATATTTCAGCAATCATTCTGGATGAACTGATGGAGGCATGTAATCGTGTAGAGAATAATAAGGCGCCAGAATTGGATGGAATCCCAAACATTGCATTAAAACAGCTATTATAGCAGCGCCAGCACTATTCCTAGAAACTTACGATACGTGTCTTAAAGAAGGGACCTTTTCTAGAAGGTGGAAGCAACAGAGACTAGTCTTGCTTCCCAAAAAAAAAGCCACCGGAAGAGCCATCATCTTACCGCCCACTCTGTATGTTAGACACGGCGGGTAAGATATTAGAGCGTATAATCCATCAAAGGATAGAAGCAATTGTGGATCCACTTCTCGCAAACAACCAATATGATTTCCGGAAAGGACGATCAATTCTCGATGCAATCAACCTGGTTGTCAATACAGCTAAGGATGCAATTGCTGGAAGTAGATGAAGGCGTGGTACGAAAAAGTATTATTTGGTGGCTGCCCTGGACATCAAAAATGCCTTCAATTCCACTAAGTGGGACTGCATTATGCGGGCCCTAGAAGACAAAGAAGTACCAGAATACCAGCGTAGAATGGTCGCAAAGTACTTCACAAACCGAGTTCTTAAATACGACATAAAAAGTGGTCCAAAGGAGTACGAAATAACCGGAGTCCCACAGGGCTCAGTTCTAGGTCCTTTGTTATGGAACATCATGTATGATGGCCTCCTGAGAATCGCGTTGCCATCAGAGGTCAAGCTTGTTGCATATACCGATGATGTAGCCGTAGCGATCATCACGAAACAACTAGAAGAGATAAATCTGGCTTTCGATATCACATTTAGCCGGATTAATCTATGGATAGAGATGATGAACTTGGAACTAGCCAAGCATAAAACAGAAGCAGTACTTATTACGAGCGGAAAAATAATGGAAACTATCAAGCTGGATGTCGGTGAACAAAAAATCACATCGCAACCTTATATCCGATATTTGGGAGTGATGCTTGATGCCCGACTCAATTTCAAGCAGCAGGTGGAACACGTCATTGCCAAAGCATCAGTAGTGAGAGGTAGCCTAGCGCGACTGATGCCCAACGTTGGTGGGCCAAAGCAGAGCACAAGACTACTGTTATCATCTGTAGTCACATCGGTTTTCACATATGGAATATCCATTTGGGCCGACACTCTCGAGGCGCAAGAATCATGGAGAAAGGCTGGACCAATATACCGACTGAGTGCCTTAAGAGTAGCCAGCGCCTTCCGCACAGTATCCGAGGAAGCAGCGTGCGTTATTTCCGGAACTCTGCCTCTCAGAGTCCTAGGACTCTGCTAGCTGAGGAAAGACGGCAGCTTTACTATCGAAAGAGGACAACTACACTGAGCGCTGAAGAGCTCAGAGCGGAAGAAAGGCAGAACAGCATACGCCGATGGCAGCTCCAATGTGTTGCTGCAGAAAAGGGAAGATGGACGCATCGTCTTATACCAAAGATCGACGTTTGGCTGAACCGAAACTGCGGCGAGGTCAACTACTACCTTACGCAGAAGTTGTCAGGTCATGGCTGCTTCCGAGCCTATCTTCATCGCTTTAAGCACGATGATTCTCCAGAATGCCCGTCCTGCCCAGGTGTCGCTGAAGACGTGGAACACGTGTTCTTTGTGTATCCTTGTTTTAATCCACAGCGCGAGGAACTAGAGAAAATTCTGAACTAGAGTATCCAACCAGAGACAATAGTAGAAGCAATGCTGTCCTCAAAAGCTGCCTGGAACGCCACAAGCACTTTTGCCACAGAAGTGCTTACAGAGCTGCGTTCCATCGAGAACAAGAGAGCAAAAGACAGAATCAAGAAGGTAGAAATGATACCTTAACCACCAGAAGGAAGAGCGGCAGCTAAATCTTCCCCCCGCGAAGTAATACCTTAAGGTCGTACCGTGGAGGATTAGAGGAAATAAGGAAAAGGGGTTTAGGGTTTAGTGGGTAGGGGCATTAGCGTCAAGTTTTAATATGACGCTGCGTCGAGTTGCCACATATCCAGGCCAAACAGCTATGCCTAGAATCCGTAAAAAGGATTCCCCCCCCCCCCTAAGGGAGAAAAAAAAACACACACACACACATAGTGACAACCTCGCGGGGATAGTCAGGGAAGCTTCCTGTGACCTTCAAACGTCAAGATCTGATGAAAACTCGATTTTTGCAAAACGGGTTGAAAACAATAACTTCCCGATTTTTTAAAATCTTCGATAAAAAAGGTTTACATAGATATTGATTATAGGCTGAAAAATATTGTTACTCATTATGATTCTAATGGATTTTACAATATCTTCACAGTATTGCAGCGATAATAACATTGTAATTTAATAAATAATGAGACACTGCAAAATGTCCCGACTTTATCAGCCTGGCGAACTACTACCCGAAATTTCCGTTACCGACACTAGCTAAATTAATGTGTAGCTCCCGTGACGTCACAGGACGACACGAGGAGGGAAAAATCAGCTACGAGCCTCAGAACCTGAGCATTGATCAACACTTCGATCTATCCCCCGGTATCAACCACCACGCTAGATATTTCTTAGTCAATTTAATACTATACTACTATTACCACTATTAGGTGATTACTCACCAAAACTTACTAAAATTCACAAAAAGTCTATTGTTAATTAAAGTGAAACTTTTATTACATCGTCTCAAACTTTTTGGTCTGTGTAGCGCATGTCGCGTGATGGTCGGCCGCCGAGTAGGTATAAAGTGAAAGGCGCTTGTCAGTGCAGCTAAGGCCAATGTGGCGGCGCCTATAGTTTGCAGCAGCTGACCGTGTAGTGTATAGACTATTACTCATTTGTGCCAATGCTCCACGCTATATTATTTGTGTTTAATTTTTGTCAGTGTTTAATGTAAATGTTGTTATTTATTAAAGTGAAACTTTTATTTGCTTTCGGTAAATGACGACACAGCTAGTGAGTCCAAAAAACTGATCAACGAGGAAAAAAGCAAAAAATAGTGCAAAAAAATGAATGACGATGAATTAATTTTACGCCGTAAAAAACAAAACGCTGACAGAGCACGTGCTTATAAAAAAAGGAAAAAAGATCTTGGTGAGTTAAGGGAGTTTTTATATCGAATTTATTAAAATTGTTAGAACTTTTTGCTGGTGCATGTTATTGTTTATGGATTTATTTCAATTTTGAGTCCTTGAATTTATTATTTAACTTATTTTGTATGAATATTAAATTAATTATTTTTTTATTTATATTCGATCCATTCAATATATTTAATTTTATTTAACAGATGCCATGCCCAGTACTAGTACTATTCAAAGTGGTGAGCCTGCATCTGAAAATATTGTTACAGCAAAGCTTTTACATCAAAAGCAACTAAATGCGGAACGATGCCGCAGGTATCGTCAAAAATGCAAGCGGCTAGAATCGGGTGCCAATTTTAACCGAGGCACTAGTGATAGCAATACAAGTACAAGTCGAGATACAAGTACAAGTCCAGAATTAATTGTTAATCCAGAGGAATTTCAAAACTCGTCAGATCATCCTCAACAATTTTTTAACCATGAATCTTCGCCGCAGGCTCCTGAAGATACAACTGGCAATGCAAACACATCTACTCCTGCGGGCGCACGCTTTCGTCGGTACCGACGAAGATTCAACGCACGAAGAACTCACGCAGAAGAAAATCCTTCATCGATCTATACATTTTATATGAGACATAACGGAGCTCATAATCTTTTTAAAAACTTATTTGAGGATAATCCATTTGGTTTTGCGTGCACTGTTTGTGATAGATTATGATTCAAAAATGATTTGAAATCTCCACCTTTATCGTGCAGTGCAATCTTAGAACAAATATGCCCAACTGTCTCGTTGCAAGACATTCTTGTTTGTGCGACCTGTAAAACCTCGTTAACTGCTGGAAAAATACCAAATTTGGCTGTGTACAATGGATTTAAGTATCCGCCTAAGCCTAATCTCCCTGAATTAGATTTAGTGTCCGAGCGATTAATATCACCGAGATTACCCTTTATGTAAATTCGACGGTTAAGATACGTACAAGGGGCAATATGGAATTGCTGGACAAGTAATCAATGTGCCCGTTGACGTTGATAACATGGTCCAAACTCTGCCTCGAAATATAGATGATGATTATTGTATAAATGTACACTTAAAAAAACGTTTAATACACAAATCTAGTTATTTGCATGGATTAGTGAAAAAGGGGATTGTTAAAGACTGGCTCAGTTATCTTGTAGCTACTCCGCTTTATAAGCATTATGGTATTAAAATTAGTCAGAATTTCTTGGGAGAGTTAACCGACGAGAGTGAAAATCCAGTTGTTGTTTTAGACGATATTGCTGAACCAATTGAAATTGAAGATAGTCTAGTTGCTGAACAGCATACTCTCTTATGGTCGGAGGATAAATATTTACAAATTGCACCGGGAGAGAACAAAAGACCATGAGCTTGCTGTTTGATTCTCATGCAGAAGAATTGTCTTTTCCAGCAATTTACTATGGACAATTTCGGAAATTCAAAGATGGTGTTAATTGTAAGCCATACTCGGTTGCAACAAGCGAATTGCGGCGCTCTGATCGACGAGGAGTTACTCCTCGCCACTTGCTCTACTTAGCCATGAAGATTATGCGACTTCGAGTGAGTGAAAACATCAGTATTGCTTTTAAACATATAGGACAAGGCATAAACATAACAAAAGACCAGATATTATCCTCTGAATATCTTAATGGCTGTATGGAATCAAATTTGGCTTTTCTTAAATCGATACCGAATTCAGTACAATATTGGCAAAGTCGAAAGAAAGACCTCTTTGCAATGATCCGGCAACTTGGTAAGCCAACAGTATTTTTGACGGTGAGTGCCAATGAAATATCATGGAAATGGCTTTTGAAAACATTGCATAAATTGAAATATGGCACGGAGATAACTGATTTAGAAATTGATCAGCTGCATTATAAAGTCAAGGCAGAATTAATAAATGAAGATGCTGTAACATGCGCCATTTATTTCAATAAACTCGTCAATGTCATGAAGAAAATTCTCCAACATAAAACCATTAGCTCATTCGGTAAGCATTATGTTCAACATTATTTCAAGAGGATTGAATTTCAACACAGAGGGAGTCCTCATGCTCATATTTTACTTGGCTGAATGAGGCGCCTAAACATTCGTTTGGGCAGACATGAATTCTACTATTCAGCTTATTGATGATTTAATTTCAGTATCGAGCACAGAAGCGTCAGGAAAAATTAATCTCGTCACACACCATCACACTTTTACATATTATAAAAATGATCGGAATCAACGAAAATGCAGATTCAACGCCCCTTTCATGCCTAGTAGGTCAACGATACTACTCAAGCCAACGATACTACTTCAGCGGGAACTACTGGATCTTTTGGAAGAAAATCCAAATTTAGATTTAGTTGAAATGACAAGACATATGAGTGTTAATATTTTAAATACAATAGAAATGTCCAGCCAAAAAGCAGCATGGTTTCTTCTTAGGGAACCGATGTCTAAATCAACGCTTAAGGTTGAATTCATACCTACGGTGTGGCCTCAGGAACGTCATCGTATTCGAAAAACAGAGAAAGAATTAGAAAGACTTTCTGATAACGATACCAATATTTGGAAAGAAAATTGTTTCGAAAAATACGAAAATCGACCTGCAGAATTAGAAGATATATTTTGTTGATTCAGTTTGTTGCTTGGTATGCAGTCAAATCTGGACAAAACCCGTCGGAACCTGCACTTACAGACGAAAATTCGAATTCAGAAGATGAAGTAGACATTGAAAAAGAGTTATCACCAGAAGAAAACATTAATCAACAAAGTAATAAAGTATATTACCGACGGAAAACTCCAAGGATCGTACGCTATCGACATTACGATATGGCAAATCAAATGTTAGACTACAAACGTGAAATGGTTACTTTGTACATTCCATTTCGTAATGAAGAAAGGGACATTTTGGTTGAAATGCGATTCAATCAAATTTATGAAGAAAACGAACAACTGATTTTAGCTCGTCGTGAAGAGTTCGAAGCAAATTTAGATATTGACAAAATTATTGAAGCATACAGAAAATTATGTCACCCTGATGAAAATGAGGAAGACCTTGAAATTTTGCCGCTTATACAACATGATGCAAATCCATTTATTGAATTTTATAACAATCCAGACTCAGGTACTGTTTTGATTTAGAGTATAGCATTAATATGTAAAATACTAACATAGATAGATAGATAGATAAAAAATTTTATTTGGCTCTGGAGCCTAAGCTCCCTCAAAGCCATCAATATTTAAATTACATTGGTTTACATAGGTTACAAGATTACTTAACTAATTAAAGGTTTACAATTAGATTTAATTTTAAATGTAATAAAATCCAGCTGGATCATTTAATACAAACAAATAACTTAATTTAACTTCGTAATAATTATACAAATAAATATATTTCAATAAGATCAAAAATAAAGATTACAGTTGCTAACTGTCATGTTCAAAAAAGTAATTGAAGCGAGCATTTTTAAATTCAACCAAATTATCTACAGCCACAGTCTCAGACGGCAGTGCATTCCAAATGCGTATGCCATGAATTAAGAATGAATTATCATACATGACACAATTAGCCCGCGGCATACGTAGGTAGTCCTGTCGGACATCACCTCTACGTAATGCTACAGGCAAAAAGTCTAGTTGAATTGTTCCCTAATCTCGGAATAAAATTCGGGTAAATAACTTCGGCCGACAGAAGTCGAATTAGCCGTAACCGGGTTACACAGTTGTAAATAATCGTGTTTAATCTGTTCGTTGAAGGTTGGACTAACCAACCGATCGGTTGCCTCGATTTCACCCTCAAACTTTCACGCTCAATCGAGTGTTAATAATCATCATCATCATCATCATCGCACATCGTTCAACTCTCAACCCTCAACCCTCGACAAAGCAGCCGTTTGTTTATTAATTACCGTAATTATTTTTTTTACCGATTTTGTATAAATAGTCAGCTGCTTTACTGACTATCGAATTTTTCATTGATATTTCATCAATATTATTATTATTATTATTATTTTTTTTTTTTTTTTTAAGATATCTTATAAAAATTACTTAATAATAAAAAGTTTGTAAAAATAAATAAAAATTAAATTATTTAGGTGTATTATTAATTACCGACTACTAAATATTAAATATCTAACGGGAAGAGTTTATGATTTATAAGGAGGAATATTAATAGCGTTGATGAAAGAACAAGGGGTAAATCGAGAGATGAGTAAAAGCTCGGAAGAGGGAAAGTTGAGGGAGAAGAGAAAATAAGGGAGCAAAAGGAAGGAAGGGATCGACGCGACAATAGGGGACTAAATGTAAGCTCTCTCATTGTCCTCGACAAAGCACCGTTAAATTTAACGTAAGAGGAAATCTAAAATGAGGCTAAAGATGCCAGCAGGTTAACAACTTTCACACTTTCCTCAACTCGAGTGTCAAGATGATAACACTAATGTGATAATAATAATAGTGGTGACTATTTTAAAAATCAATTATTACTTTTAGGCTCGGGGATAAATTTATTCATTATAAGTTTGTATCGATGCTCTGGCCTGCAACAGGTGGATGGGAGGTTTCGAGAATTTAGTTTACAGTAAGACGATTCACTTTATTCGATTAATGGTGAATTGTCATTTGTCGGGTCGCTGGGTCTCTCTTAGTCTTCATTTAATTGACATTGATGTGAGATTACGTTATTATCTCCCTTTTCAGGGCTTTTAGAAGAGGTTATTGTTCCTGTAAGTGTCCGCTTTGAGACAATGGAGTACTAAAGAGTGGCCTAATTTTAATTTAATCATTTTTTGTAAGATGTCAGTAAGTAAAATTAAATTTTAGTGTAATTTTGTAAGTTAAAAAATTGATTGAAAAAAAAATTGGTCATATGTGATCAGAAAATCAGATCATATGTGACCATAAGATCTGATTTTATACGATCATAAGATTTGACAATCTTTGGTCATAAGATCTGTTATTTTATAAGAAGATTGTTATTATATATGATCAGAGGATTTAACTAAGTGTGATCATAAGATCTCATTATTTTTGATCATAACATATAATGATTTTTGATCATAAGATCTGAATATATCTGGTCTTATAATCTGATGATCTTTGGTGATAAGATCCAATGATATTTAATCATAAGATCTGGATATGTGATCATGAGATATGGTAACAAGTGATAATAAGATCTGATTAAATGAGTGATCATAAAGATCTAACGATCTTTGGTCATAAGATCTAATGATATTTGATCATAAGATTTGATTAAATCTTTAATCATAAGATTTAACTGTTTGTGATTAAATCTTACTGCATGTGATCATAAGATCTGATTATATATGATTATAAGATCTGATCATATGATCAGATCTAAAAATTAGATCTGATTGAATTTTTACATTGTCTACATCAAAAAGATTGAATTTTAAAATGAAATTGAGTTCTTAGAAGATTGAAAGGAAAGATTTGTCAAAAAAAATGAAAGAACTAATATAAGTATAAATATAAATAGCATTTAAAATAAAGAGGGTGAAGTGAGGGTAAAAATAAAAAGTGAGCGACATTTGATTTAATGTTGGAAGCAAACAAGATGAGATAGGTGTACTTCGGGGATCTTGGGACCAAAGCATAAACCCGAGCTGAGCTATAAATTTTGAATCTGGTGGCTCTTATTCTCGACTCCCTGTTACTCTTGTCCCCGTTTTCGAGAACTACCAACAGAAGAAGGTTAGGGTGCCAAGGGAGCACCAACTTTATCCCGACGTATAAAATTATACACGTCATAAAAAGTAACAAAACATAAACGGTGAAAATTCTGTTTCATCATAAATTTGAAAACCAGCTGAGGATTAGAAACAATAAACGAAAAAAATATACTACCCACGTCTTTCTTCGGATAAAACGTTAAGCCCTTGAGAATAAAAAAAGATTGCCGTGAAATTGGAATAAGGCTTATATACATTTTATACGATACGGAGTTAAAAAAATAATCTGTCAGTTTAGACAGTCGCTTTTTTTAGTGAGTGTATGCACATGCAAGGCAGATACAGAGCGTGGAATTTTAAGACAGTGGAAATCACCGAGATATTTTTAATAAAAATTTTCCCATTTGGTACCAAGTCGCTGCTAGAAAATTGGAGTGCTGTCTCTGGATTTGAAGATAAAGTTTGAATTTTATTTTTTCTGCCTGGCATTTACTTTTTTTAATCCACTTAAGAGAGACAGGATAAAATATTTTTTATTATTATTAAATAATAATAATAATAAAATCTGTATTTTAGTAGTTATAGTCATTTTTTTAGTGACTAAAATAATGAGCACTACCTAACACACTATATCTCCTAAAATATTGAAGATGGCTTCATAGTATGAATACATTTTTTGTAGAAAATTTTTTAAGCTACAATTTTAGTCTTATAATTTTTTCTAAAAATCAATATTTTAGGAGTTATGCCCATTTTTTAAATATTTATTAATGGTTATTGAGTATTTGTTATCTGTTAACAAATATTTATTTAAAATAAAAAGCAAAAGTAGCAATTTTCTTTTGATAGTTTTTATAACCCTATAGCTGGGATACACGATAATGATAATAATTAAATTCACTAAATTATTAAACGTTTTTAATATTTAAAAATATAAAAAGATAATTATGAGCTTAATTATTTCTTTTCTTAACTATTGACGATATCAAAGATATAAGCTCATCCCGACGTTACACTCATCAAGAGCTTTCATTTGAGTACCCACGTGCATTTTTGATATATTTTTCATAATATATATATATATATATAAATATATAAAATATGTGAAAAATTGATGTGGGTACTC
>CAJNRD030001119.1:16255078-16271735 GCA_905319865.3 Cotesia congregata | reverse complement strand
CAAGAGTTTGGCTCTTGAGTCAAGTCAATTTTTTTATCAGTGTATAAAATTATAACTTAATCATAGTAATATGCGTACTCCCATAAAAAATATGATTTCGTTTATTTAAATTATAACACAAATTTGTCTTAGCATTAAGGGGTTATTTTAGTCTGGAAGCATGAATTTTAGGTAATTTTTTGAAGTGCCGTAAAAAAAAGGCAATCAATCTTTTTGGTATCCATTTTTTTATAACTTATTTATTAACATTACAAGAATACAGAAAAAAATAAAAAAATCATAAAAGTTGAAAATTCAAAAAATTAGCAGCTGATGAAGTGGGGGGATCTCAAAAAATTGGCACGTGACCATGCCCACGATTCCAAGCCTCCTAGCAATCGAAAATAAAAAAATAAAAAAGATTATTAACCTAGAGTAATGTCGCTATGGCATGAACTAGGGTATAGCTCTTTTGAGCCCAGGAAACGGCCTCTTCGGAGGTAGGCGAAAGCCTCACTATATATTCTTCTTCTAAGTTAATTTTTGTGTATAATCATCTTTTTGGGGAAATTTTCAGGAAAAATACAATTTTATTCGAAATATAAAAAATTATAGAACTCAAATCAATAAAAATAGCAATATTTGATCAAAATAACAATCAACAAAAATCCAAATTCAAAAATTTTCCCAGTTGATTTTGATCTACTAAGAGGAACGGGTGGTCTAGCGGTCTGAAATTTAACCTATTGTCAAAATTTTATTTCTATATGAAGGTAATGACTAATCCTTCCAAATTTTATTTACACTTATTCTATTGTTTATCAACTTCACAAAAATAAAAATTAAGACAAAAAAAAATTTTTTTTGAAATTAAAAAAATGGTGCTGAAGTTCGCCTCTCCAAAAAAAAAATGCGCCTGACTGGCGAGGGTTGATTGATCTTTACCTCTGATCTGAAATAAAAAAAAATTAGAAAAACGGTTCACCCTAAAGGCCATCCCTGCAACTTCCCGCTCATTTTGTACTTAAACGCTTCAAACTACACATTACGTTTTTGAGCTCTTCGACTATTAGAGCTCAAAAATATTATTTTTGTGTCAATTTGACCTCTTCGAGCTCAAAACTCTAATAGCAGTTTAAACACACAATTTTTTGAATTTTCAAACGGCAATAACTTTTGAATGAAAGAACCGATTTTCACGCGGTTGGCGGCAATCAACGCAGCTTTTGAAGGTCCATGAAAAATTTTCAAGTTTAAATCGATCGAGCCATGAATTTCGAAGTTATTACAAAAAAACACTTTTTTAGATTTTTTTCGACAACGATATCTCACGAACGCATCAACCGATTCTTACGTTTTTGGTGGCGATCGATGGGGGATTTCAAGGTTAAGAGCTGATTAGTTTTTGAGACCGATCACACACACACACACACACACACACACACACACACACTCGGGGCAGAAGAGATACTGCTACCGGGCGCGTCTCCCCGAGCGTGTCGAGGTGTAAGTTGCAGCAGTGGATCAGGAGCCAGCCACTTCGGGCCTTGATCAGGAAGTACGCAATGAGTGTTAGAGATCGGAATCTTCACCGCTCCGAGCGAGTCTAGTCCGTCCGTGTATTCCGGGACTGGCTAAGTGTCGACTAGGCCTCAGGGAACTGGGGTAGGAGTACTATCTCCGAGGGTACACCCGTTCCTAGTTATGGCAACCCGCTCTACTCCGTACGATGCGCTGGTAAATTAAAAAATATGAGTAATGCACAGGAAACAAACAAGAGTGAAAACGGGCCTCATGCCCAGCAAGACGCACTGCTACTCAGTGCAAAGATGAAGAGGACAGATGCGCTGGCACATCTGGAGAAGCTAGTCAGTGGACTGCAGGACTTTCTCCAAACCAAGCAAAATGTCCACAAGGAGATCAAGTCGAAGTCGACGAACATCTGCAGTGTCCTGAGAAGGTTCAAAAAACTGGACCAAGAATGGCAGGAGATCCAACAACAACAACACGGTAATATCGCGATGAAGATGAGTGTGACAGCGGTTTCACCAGCAAAAGCCGACACGTTTGTCGAGGAGATGGACACAGGTGGCGAGGATGACGTCGAGTCAGTTGTCAAAGTCGGAGAGGAAACTGGAACTGATATCAGGCCCGGGAAAAGGAAGGAACGAAATTCCCCAGACTCAATGACCAGCCGTACTAAGAAGAAGAAGAACCTTAAACCAAGTCCTCCGAAAAACGCGGTAACACAGAACGGCGGAAAAAAGGAGGTGAATGAATGGCGAAAAGTCCAGTCAAGGAAGTCCAAGAGAGAGCAAGCAGAAGAAAAGCTCCAGAAGCAACCGCCGAAGGAGTCCAGGCCAGAGCCTAATCGGAAAAAACCGCGCAAACGGATCAGGCTGGACGCACTGATCATCCGCCCCGCAGAGACGGCAAAGTATGCTGAAATTCTGACGCGAATAAAGCAGGACGTCCCTGACGAACAGGTCCGTACTACAGTGGATAAGATCCAAAGAACTAGGACCAGGAGCTTGCTGATTACGCTTTCGAGGAAGAGCACTGACCGAGGCCAACCCTTCCAGAAGACCATCGCGGACATCCTCCAAGAAGACGCGAAGGTAATCTGCAAAGGACCACAGGAAGATGTCGAAATCCGAGATCTTGACGGTACCACAACCAAGGATATTCAGGCTGCCTTGCAAACGGAAATCGGAGAAACCTACGAGATACCACTAGGGACAATTAAGATTCATAAAGCCTACAAAGGTACTCAGACAGCTGCTGTGACACTACCAGCAGCTGCAGCGCGGAAGATATTGACAGGAAGCGGTAAAGTCCGGATCGGCTGGGCCAACTGCCGAATCAGAGCTACGAGGAGACCAATCCAATGTTTCAAGTGCTGGCACTTTGGACACCTTGGATCCCAGTGCAAGAGCAATGTGGATCGGTCTAAGCTATGTATTAGGTGCAGACAAGAGGGACACAAGACTGCTGAATGCGAAAACCCAGCGAAATGTGTATTATGCGCGGATCAAAGTGCGGAGAACTCGGCTCATCATGCCGGCGCATCCAGGTTGCCCAGTATTTAAAGAGGCACTCCAGAAGATAACAAACTAACATACATGAAGATATTGCAGCTAAACCTAAACCATTGCGAAGCTGCACATGATCTGCTTATGCAAACAGCAAGAGAACTAGAGTTAGACTTAGTAATGATAGCAGAGCCATACAGACACCTGAATACCCAGCCTTGGGAATCTGACAGCACCACCAAGGCTGTCATTAGGTCTTGTGGTAAGCATCCCTTCCAGAGTGTAGTTAACAATGATAATGCTGGCTTTGTAGCAGCAACAGTTAACGGCATCCGTTTCTACAGCTGTTATGCACCACCTAGCCTATCCATTGTTGAATTCACTGAATTCTTGGACAAACTGACCGAGGACGCCAAGCAGCATTATCCGGTCGCGATTGCCGGTGACTTCAACTCCTGGGCAGTAGAATGGGGCAGCAAGCAGACAAATGCGCGAGGAAAAGCACTTCTAGAAGCTTTCTCTACACTAGATGTAGTCTAGCTCAACAGTGGTTATACGCCAACCTATACTAAAGGAGAAGCAAGCTCTATCGCAGATCTCACTTTCGTCAGTAGCAGCCTCATCAGTGGGAAATACGACTGGAAGGTGATGGATATCTACACAGCCAGTGACCACAAGGCAATTCTCTCGGAAATATCACATGACCGGAATACAAGAAGACCAATCAAGTCACTCAATACCATTGGATGGAAAGTGAAGTCTTTTGACACAAGCTCATTGGTAATAACCCTTAATAGTGAACCGATTACTACTGGATCCGCAGAAGAGATGACCAAGGACCTGAATTGAACAAAGCCATTAAGGATAGTAAGAGACAATGCTGGAAAGAGCTCATCAACGAGGTGGATAAAGACGTGTGGGGTGGGCCTTATAAGGTGGTTATGACCCACCTAAAAAAACAACAAATGCCAACACCTACGTGTCCTCAACTTCTCCAGAAAATCGTCACTGCACTGTTCCCACAGCAACGCAACTTCGATTACCAGTTGGCGCCAGGCAAACTGGACGACACTCCACCTGCCACTGAAGAAGAACTGCTGGAGGCCTGTAACCATGTAGGGAATAATAAAGCGCCGGGATTGGACGGAATCCCTAATATAGCCTCGAAAACCATCATAAAGGCAGCTTCAACATTATTCCTAGACGTTTATAATGCATGCCTTCAGGAGGGGACTTTCCCGCATAAGTGGAAACAGCAACGATTGGTACTGTTACCTAAAGGGAAGAAACTACCGGATGAACCGTTATGTTACCGCCCACTTTGCATGCTAGATACAGCGGGTAAGATATTTGAACGCATAATTCACCAGAGAATTGAAGCAGTAGTCGACCCACTCCTGGCAGACAATCAGTATGGATTTCGGAAAGGACGATCAACCCTGGACGCAATCAAACTGGTTGATGATACGGCCAAGGAAGCAATCGCAGAAACCAGATGGAAGGGTGGAACGAAAGAGTATTGCCTGGTGGCGACCCTAGACATCAGAAACGCATTTAACTCCGCCAATTGGAAATGCATCATGCAGGCCCTCCAAGAGAAGAATGTACCAGAATACCTTCTTAAGATCGTAACAAGCTACTTTGAAAATAGGGTCTTGAAGTATGACACGAAGAACGGTCCGAGGGAGTATGATATTACTGGAGGTGTACCACAAGGTTCAGTTCTAGGCCCGCTCCTGTGGAATATTATGTATGACGGTCTATTAAGACTAACTCTGCCAAGAAACGTCAAACTCGTAGCATATGCAGACGACGTAGCCGTAGTGATTGTTGCCAAACACCTTGACGAGATAAACCATATGTTCGATCTCACTTTTGAGCGCGTTAACCGGTGGATGGACGCAGTGAACCTGCAACTGGTGCAACATAAGACTAAGGCAGTGCTTATTACCAGCAGAAAAGTGGTAGAGACCATTAAGCTGAAAGTCGGCGAACAAGAAATCACATCACAACCTTATATCCGATATTTGGGAGTGATGCTTGATGTCCGACTCAACTTCAAGCAGCAAGTGGAGCATGTCAGTGCCAAAGCATCAGTAGTGAGGGCTAGTCTCACACGACTGATGCCGAACGTCGGAGGCCCAAAGCAGAGCAGGAGGCTATTACTGTCATCAGTAGTCACATCGGTGCTCACTTACGGAATATACATTTAGGCCGACGCATTAAAGACGCAAGAATCATGGAGAAAGGCTGGACCAGTATATCGACTGAGTGCCCTACGAGTAGCTAGCGCCTTTCGCACAATATCAGCAGAAGCAGTGTGTGTTATTTCCGGTACTCTGCCTCTCAGAGTCCTAGCTAAGGAAAGCCGAAACCTATATCAACGAAAAAGGTCAACCACACTGAGCCCTGAAGAACTTAGAAGCGAAGAACGGCAACACAGCATCGCAAGATGGCAAGAAGAGTGGATTGCTTCAGATAAGGGTCGGTAGACGTACCGTCTCATACCTCGGGTTGATGTGTGGTTCAACCGGAGTCACGGTGAGATCAACTATTATTTAACGCAGATGTTATCAGGACACGGATGTTACCAGAAATATCTCCACCGCTTTAAGCACGATGATACCCCAGAGTCCCCGTCCTGTCCAGGGGTCAATGAAGATGCGTAGCATGTCTTCTTTGTGTGTCCACGTTTCAACCAACAGCGCAATGAGTTAGAGAAGATTCTGAAGAAGAGAACCCAACCAGAGTCAATAGTAGAGGCAATGTTGTCGTCAGAAGCTGCCTGGAACGCCACAAGCATTTATAACGGGTGGTTTATTCCCCGCACTTATGGCCCTGATTAAATTTAATTAACAACAATATATTTAACAAATGACTCTAAGATGCTTCAGGGCGCCACCAGGATTATTTTCTCGGTTCCTGGAACCGGATGCCAGAGCTGAGCTTCTTATTCTACAGGGAGAGAGAGAGAGAAAGGTGGTCTGAAATAAATATATTTTTATTAACAAATAACCGGTTTTCATTCAAAAATAAAACAATTTAGAATAAAATAACAACCCGTGCACTTGCACGTACACTAGCTCACTTAAAACTAACTTAACACTACAGCCTAACTTTCGGCTGACCAGACTCTTAAAACTATAGCCTACTTTCGGCTTACCAGAACAAGACTTGACTCACCAACTGACCACTCTAAAAACTATCAACAAGACACCTCGCACAAGGAACGCATTGTGTACGAGGGCTCATCAACAACCTGCTGCAGTAACCTCGGACTAGTGAACGCAGCGTAGCCCGAGACTATCTACAGCTAATTCTCATAACCCACACTTCTTCACACACGTAACCCACACTCACACACACACTGACTCTACTTTAACTATTATTTCGGGATTTACAAAATCTTCACAAAATAATCTCCGAAAATTAATGCATTAATTTTTATCCAAATTAATCAGTCATTAGCTTACAATAAAACTCGTAATAATTTTCTACGATTAATAAATTTTACTCATTAAAATTCCGGCTTAAACCGACGCTACTTTTCCCGCCATTTTTAACACAAACTTCTCTCTGCGCATTAACAAAATTCTCAGAATATCCTTTTGTAAATTTTACTAAATTTTTCGGACTTAATCCACACGAATAATTGGTTTTATAAAAAATTTTACCGGAACAATGAAATTAAATTATTGATAAATTTTTCCAGGATATTATTTCACTATATAAGACTACCCAAGTAGAAATTGGCCATTAAATTAAATAATTAATTAACAATTTTACTCAATATGAAATTTATGTGCCTTAAGTTTTTCTACGGGCGGTGTTTTCGGTCTTATTTGTGACGAAATTTAATAAATTAATTCTCAATAATTAATAGCACGTGGAATAATTATTTGCTGACAAAAATGTCGGTGGAAAATAAATAATTCACCTCAGTGTGAAAAATAAGTACAGAAAATTATCCACGAGTATTAAATTTCTAAATGCGTCGCAGTTTTCTCAATAAATCAATTCCAGTAATTAAAATTATTTTCCCAATAAATAATTAAATTTTCAATAAATAATAAAATATACCAATAATTAATTAAGTGGTAATTCAATTGATTAAAATTATAAAATTGTCCATGTATTTATTTTAGAAATTTACTGCGTCATAAAATTCTTAAGGAATTTGGGCGCTCAAAATGGACGCCGTTGTTCGTTGCTGCCTAGTAGCTTGACCTCAGGTATGTCGTACTGAAATTCCGCGCGAAGACGATTGGACTTATTCTCGATGTTCAGAATAATGAATTAATAATTTTATTTATAAAATTGAATTATTTAAGCCAATCTGAATGTTAATAATTATTACCAGCTAAATTAATAATTTATTTCTTCGCGACTTGCAAACCCAGGAGGTCTGGAACATTCCTCGGGTGCTAAATCACCAGGAGGAATTGTTCTCAAAGCTAACAAAATTAATTTAATTCAAACAGTTAAATTATTATTGAATAAAATATTATAAGACGAATTGAATTACCATTAATTAAATAAATGAGAAGTAGTTCAGTGATTTGAGTCGGGTGTGAACCCCAAGGCTCATCACTACCAGAGTCCAATACTTGGTGTAAATTGGTTTGAAGAAACTCTCTGGTTGCTAATGGCTTCCTTCTTGGACTCCTCGATGTTACTTGTTTTAACACTACACTACTTCTGCCGATACAACGCATGGCTCGCTTATTTAATGATTCCCCAAAATAGCCCCTCCTACTCTCTCTCTACGGCCGAAGATCGATGCGCCAAAATGCTAGTCGAAAAAGTTATCGATCTCTGGTGACCTATCGATTAAGGGTAATTTACCCTGTTACACTCCCCCTTACCAGACCAGCGGTTGTGTGTATCGATCTTCAACCTCTTCAGGACCAAAAGAAAACAAAACTTACAGATGACGAGGTCCATTGAAACAAGTACAAGTCCTCATCATGGTCCAGTTGATGTAGGTATTGGGTACATTGACGTAGCCGTGCGTTGGAACTTGTGACCTAAAAAAAATCTGGAAGACAATGTCGACCTTGGTTGAAAAGAGGTGTCTGCTGAAACTAAACTTTGACTAGGAATAGTACCCTGGGACATCTTAGTACACGTCCGGGTATAACGATTTATACATCCTGTCGACTCTGTAGACTCAAAAGAAAAAAAATTCAGACTTCTAGGTGATACTGGTACAGGCCACGGTGAAATTGGACTGGGTTTGGCACAGCTATTGGCTCAATTGATGACTCAGCGTTGGATGAAGTCTCCACTGACTTAAAAGACGTCTCCGACCCCGCCTCGTTCGGACAGTTTGAACACTTCTGGTCACCAGCTCCGTGAGCTTGAGATAGCATCTCAGCCTCCCCCTTACCAAACTGCAGCTAGGTGTTCCTACTGTAGTTGAAAATCTAGTTACAAGAAGCACTCCTTCATTGGTCTGATATTCTTGTAGATCACCAACAACTAGATGTTTGAATATCTTCATATGCTCTCCCAACTGATATAAGATCTCTCACTATCTCTATTTAGTGTCTCTTCGAGCATTAATAGTAACATGCTGTTTACGAAAACATGTTGATGGTCGGTGAATCTACTTGTTGACTCACTGCTGGTTCTCACTGGTCTTCAACTTCTAATTCTCACTCAGGAACAGATGCTTGTTCTGTTTCTGAGATTTCTTCAGAATTTGTTCGAACAAAAATTATTCAATATCCCAATAATTTAATTAAAGATCCAATGATGATTTTCGGATATATAAAACTACTCAGGGACAGATGCTTGTTCTGTTTCTGAGTTTTTTCAAGATCTTGTTCGAATTAAAATATTTAGAATTACTACAATTCAGTCGACAGGTCCAGTGATGGTTCTCAGCTTCATACCACAACTCAGGGACAGATGCTTGTTCTGGTTCTGAGTTTTTCCGAATTTTGTTCTGGTGAAAAATACACGATTTCCATATATTAATTGAAAGACCCAGTGATGGGTTTTGTCATAGGATACTCACTTCCAACACCTCCTCTGTACAGAGTGGTTCAACAAATCGCTATGCGGTGATCACTTTTATTTTTATCATTTTTTTTTAATTTTTTTTGTAACAAAATTAACCATGTATATTTCCATCAGTAACAAAAATGAATAGTCCATAATCATTCACCTAATCTGGCTTACAAGAGAAGATTGGTATGTGAATTGTTTCCTCAGTCTTCAGTTTCTGTTGGTAAGCACGTGGGAAACTACGAGCTACCACTGACTATTTTTTCTCGTTGTTTATTTGACCCAGGATCTACCAAGTCGGATTGAGGTTAGAAATTCACTTGAACGGCTAAAGGACAAGTCTGTCTCATGTGGCCTATTTTATAGCAGATGTTACAAACTAGCCTCCTAGGAACTCGACACTCTTCGAATGTATGACCCGGTACGCCACAGTTGAAGCATGGCCTAGGTCTGTGTCCACGAATGTACTTTAAATCGTATCTCAGACCCCCATCTTGTACAGGCACATTCGAAGCTCGTACTGTAGTTAGATACTGACAAGAAACAGCACACTGTCTTGATTGTTGTTGTGAACGCTCAATGCGTTGTCGCTGTGTTTGTTCACGTGCTTCTCGAAGTTCTTGAATCTCTGCTCCCATCTTTTCGGGACATCGATGACACAACAACTAAAGATGACATCCGGGCGGCGTTACAGGAAGTAGCTGGAGATAGCTTTGAGATACCGGAAGGAGCTATCAAAATCAGACCAGCCTACAGAGGTACCCAAACTGCGCTAGTGACACTACCAATGACAACAGCGTAGACAGTACTCGGAGAAAGGGGCAAGATCAAGATCGGCTGGTCGAATTGCCGGGTTAGAGTTGTGAAAAGACCACAAGCATGCTTCAAGTGCTGGCACTATGGACACGTTGCTGCCCAGTGTAGAAGCGGAATAGATCGATCAAAGCTCTGTATTAAGAGCGGACAAACTGACCATCTAGCAGCTAAATGCCCTCATGAAGCAAAGTGTATGTTATGTGATGAAAAACCCGGCTCAACAGATACTGCCCACCGGGCTGGTTCTAGTAAATGCCCAGTTTTCCAAGAAGCACTCCAGAAGACAACAAATAAACGAACATGAAAATATTACAGCTAAACATTAATCATTGTGAGGCTGCACATGACTTGCTTCTGCAGACAGTGCGTGAACTGGGGCCTGACCTTGCACTAATAGCCGAGCCATATAAATGCCTTGAAGGCAAATTATGGGAAACGGACACAACCACCAGGGCCGTCATTTGGTCCTGTGGCAAGCTCCCATTCCAGAGCGTAGTTAACAATTGTAATGCCGGCTTTGTAGCGGTATCAGTAGATGGCGTTCGCTTCTATAGCTTGTGGATTCAAAGGGAATACACTATACTAAAAATTACTAGACCAAAGTGATACGATTATTATTATTATTTATTAGTCGATAAAAATTTAGATATTGAACGCATTGAAACTGTAGATTTTTTACCAGTTAAACATAAATTGCTCTACTCGCCAGATGATAAAAATAATATAAAATCATTGGATTCGAATTATGGTTCACTAGTGTGGGTCGTCTCTGAAGCACACGACTCCCGCAATAGAAATTTGAAATGTGTTAATTCTCAAAAGAAATTAAGCGATTATGTTTTGTCTGCATGCTCAACTATCACGAAAATTTTATTTTTAATGTTATTATTCATAAGATGTGTATGGATACGACTACATTGGCTAAGAAATGGCATTAGATTTTGTTTTTATATGCTCAACTTTAGAGATAACAAGGTTAAAATAAGATTAAAATTGCCTCCAGATAAAAATGTTACCCTGGAAAATAACGATTGTTTTAATTATACGTATGACAAATATGGTTTTGATAAGGGTCACAGACAGTTGAATGTTATTGATTCATTTTTAATCTTCTTAAATATTAAGAAAATGAAAGACAATAGAAATAAATTAAGATTTTTTAGTTCAAATGTAAAAAAAAGCTTTTAAGAACTGGTCTAATTTGGTTGTCGGGCATCACGACGTCAGAATGGTACTCCATGGCCTTCAGAAATCTGCAAAGTGATCTACCTGTGATGCTGTGTCAAGAAAACTTGACCAAAACGACTCCTCTGAAAGAATCTACTTCTCCAAAGGATTTATGTGAGGAGGCATGTCTCACGTGCATAAAGTATGAATTTATACACGTTGAGACAAATGAACCAATCAGGACCATCAACTTCCACTGGTTCTCGTCAACGGTCAAGAAGTTGATGGCCGCCACATGCAAAAATGTCAAAAATCTGAGTATAGTCGTATGCTTTTTGGTTAGCCTGAGGGATTGGAGTTCCAACATAAAAAGATTCGACGTAAAGAAATTTCTCACTTTAAGCATATCATGTCTGGCCGCGCAGTGTGCCACGTATGCTGTCAAATCCATTGCCTCAATATTCATAACAGTATGGAAGCTATCCTGTTTCCGAAAAATCAGAACCGAGATTCAAGATCAAGAAACGTCCATCTGGAAGAGGACCACATCCTAGGATCGACCGAAGACTGTAAATGCCAAATTGGATTGGTTCTGTAAAAGTATTCTATTCATGAACTTATATTTCAACAGATAATTGTAACGATTGTTTTTTTTTTCGTGCCAAATGATCACGGTCAGGAGGACGTTGAATTTTGTACTAGATTTTAAGAACAATTTTATGTTCACGTTGTATCTCAGGTTTAGGTTAAGCCACTCAAACTTTTATTTTGGTTTGTATAAATTTATTCTAGAACTCGCACCGCTTCTCAGTGAACCGCTGCGACTTTCTTCGGTCGGGAGGTGTTACGTTCCCGTTAAATTTATAATATTTAATTAAATTTTTAATTCAAAAATTTTAACTGCTTCGTTGATGATGAATAAAATTCATCATCAGCGAAGTAACGGAAATCGCTTGTGATAAGAGAGTCGCCGGGCTCTAGCCTAAACATCGTGAGAGCTGGACTCCGACGACTTCTCTAGGGTAACCTGAGATGCAACGTTGTCAATTTTATTAATTTTTATAATTCTTTGTACTCTGGATGCAAATCCAGAGCAGTCAGCCTGAGTAAGTCAGCCGATGAACATCTTCGGCCCCGGACTTATGTCCGGAGATGAACTGACTCCACCCAAATTATTAAGTTTTACAATATATTTTAACTAACGAAATTTTGTTGATTTATTTTCAATAAAACCATTCCTAAGGTTCTTATAATTTTGAGAGAGGGTCTAGTGACAAGGCCCATTTGGAGTCTGTCGACTACCTAACGCGGCTAAGCCTGAATGATAATTAAATTTAAATATCTCAAATTTTGAGAACGTAACACTGTGTAAAATTTTTTAGAGAGAATGCGAAGAGTGAGGTGTAGAAAATCGCCGAGGAAGAAGAAAGATCAGGACAAATGGGACCCTTTTTTAGGTGACAAACGTGGCCGTTCTTTTACAAGCCAGCGTCAGTACGACATTTATACGGCTTATAAATTCTTGGAGGAAGAGGCCGAACATATAGCGCGTTGCGGCCAGCCCTTAATTCCTTTCTCCAGAATTAGGTGAGAGTGAAATAAATTTTAAAGACCTTTTTGACTTATTCATTTCGTGAATGACTTATTAAATTGGATGCTTAGATTATTCTTGAAGAAAATTATATATCTATATACATATAAATTTGGTTAGACGTAAAAGGGCATAGCCGGATTAATATGGGAATTCTGCCCCCACGGCTTTTTTTGACTTATACTTAGGGGGTCGATTTGGTGTCGAATGGAAATAATTCACATCAATTTTTAGCTCTTTAACTCCAACGGTATTCGAGAATTTCAAAAAAAACCTGTTTTTTCAAAATTATTTTTCTTTTCATAGTAAAATTCGGAATTACTTAATGATGATTTTTTCCTAATTCTTACGAGTACAAAACATGAAAAAATCATCTGATCATGAATCTCAAACAGAAAATCGATTTTTAAGAGAGAAAAGAAAATTATATTTTTTTTTTTTTAGTCTTCTTGAAATATGTCACTCACCAAAATTCGTCAGAAAATGTCTTTTATAATCCTCTATACTCAGGAATTTTTTGAAGTGGTGGAACAATTTAAAAAAAAACTAAAAACTCGTTTTTTTCTCAAAATCTTGTGTTTTAACAAACTTATCTTTCTGTTTAGTACACATAAGTACGTAGAAAATTTTTTTTTTACCAAAATATATCTTCGCAAAAGATAAACAGAAAGAATCCGTAGGTTAAAGTGATGAGAAGAGTTATTATTCAAAAGACACTTGAAGGTAATACTTATATATTTTTTCATATTATTTGAAAATATCTTGAATTCTGATCCAGAAAAAATAAAAATGATGATCAAAATAATAATTTTAAATGGAAAAAATTTTTCTACGTACCTGTGTGAACTACAAAAAAATGTAAGTTTGTTAAAACACAAGATTTTGAGAAAAAAACGAGTTTTTAATTTTTTTTTAAATTGTTCCACCACTTCAAAAAATTCCTCAGTATAGAGGAGTATAAAAGACATTTTCTGACGAATTTTAGTGAGTGACATATTTCAAGACTAAAAAAAAAAAATATAATTTTCTTTTCTCTCTTAAAAATCGATTTTCTGTTTGAGATTCATGATCAGATGATTTTTTCATGTTTTGTACTCGTAAGAATTAGGAAAAAAATCATCATTAAGTAATTCTGAATTTTACTATGAAAAGAAAAATAATTTTGAAAAAACAGGTTTTTTTTTAAATTCTCGAATACCGTTGGAGTTAAAGAGCTAAAAATTGATATGAATTATTTCCATTCGACATCAAATCGACCCCCTAAGTATAAGTCAAAAAAGCCATGGGGGCAGAATTCCCATATTAATCCGGCTATGCCCTTTCGTAAGTTTTAAAGTTATAAACTCGGAGTTTCAAAGTTTTTTTTTTGTTTTTGAAAGTGATATTAGTTAAAATTATATATTCTATTTAATAGTTCTGTTATTAACAAACAACATAATTGCGGATGTTATCTGCAATACTTGCTTATGTGTATAAATAAATACACTATTGTTCAAAAAAGAAATCACTACTAGAATAAATAAAAAAAATTTTTATTTGATTTCTTTGATAGTTTATACTTCTGAAAATAATTTCATTGAGTCTATAGTAACCGAACGAAAATTTTACTAAAATTCTTGGGCAAGACTGCGACTATAGGATTCGTCCAGAAAGGGCGGGGCTTCCCACTACTGCTTTCTGAGATTCAATTGTGAAGGCTGGGCTTCTCATTTGTAGAGACTTCCTATTAATGGCGGTGATTAGATGAAAAATTAATTCTAACATATATTGTGGATTACCATGAAAATGAGAACTGAAAAATTGAGGAATTCAAAAAAATTATCTAAAATTTTCTTAATTTATATATAATTTTCACCCCGGACTTGATTAAGTGTTGCTCCAGATTTAGTTTTAAATTCTTGTTAAAGTCTACCGCCATTATAGATAGATAATTTTGGTTAACTCTCTTGCTCAAGAATTGTCCGACTCTCCTTTAAAAGCTTGTTCAATTACCCGGATAAAGAATTTTATCCAAAACTGATGTAACTAGAGTAATAGGTGAAATTTGGAGCGCTTTGCATTTATAATTAGCAAGAAGATACCGGAATGCTGCTTCTGACAACATACAAACAGATCATTAATAATATTTTGAAAAAAAAAATTTCTTCGATGATTAATTAAAATTTTTAATTTTGCAACAACGAAAATTATTATTAAAAAATTGAAAAATAAAAATTTTTAAATTTGTTCTACGGAGATCTATTCTGGCCTTTCAAGAATTGCTCCAAGAGAGGAAAAAAATCTCTAATTTATAGTTTAACAACTATCAAAATTGCACATGTTCAAGTTATAAAAATTATTAATTATCTATTGCATAACTTATTGAAAAATTGTGAGCAAAATTTTTTTCACGTGAATTATTGATCATTTATTAATCCAGTAAGCCCCTAATTGTTTCATTTCTTAAATTTTATATTTAAGGTAGTACCGTCGCCAGAATCGTTTTCTTGGGATTTTTTTCAAACTTTGGCAGATTAATAATTTTATAATTCTGCATCGATTGGCACAATTTGAGAATTTTTGACCATCTAGTTTCCTAGATATTTCATTTCAAAGTTTGAGTTTTGAATGCTCTTATACATTACGGTATGCGGGATATCGAAACATTCACCCGAGTCGAAAAATAACTACAGTTTTAGGTCTCAAAATGCTATAAAATGAGGTTTGTCTCAGTTTAAGCCTCACCATTTAAAACTCATGCCAGGAAAAACCTCATTTAGTATATACACCAAATTTTCCTCAATACACCAAATTTTCTTACTCCGGGGCCCAAAGTGAGATATGTCTCATATACGGCCTTAACATTTGACTGTAAATTGATAGAGGCATATGTGTACCGCACACTCTAGCATAAACTTTTGACGACGGAAGTCGCGAGGATAATACCTTAATATGTGAAAATAATTTTGATTAATAAAGTGTCCAAAGTATAGGCGAGGCTTACGCAAGCCAGAGCTCTCGCTTTCAGTTGTCTTTTCATCCCTCTGGGAAAATTATAAGTATCGGTCCTACAATTCCAGGATTTAGGACTTGAGTAAGAAATTTCCTCTTTTTTTTTAATCTTTTTTAAAATTTTTGAAATTTTTATTAGTTTTTGAGATATTCCCGAGAAAAAATGTTTGTATATAATCAAATAATCATATATAATTGTATATAATTATTAGGGTGGTGCAAAAAAACCGACTGTTTTTTTTTTTAAGTCTCGGGTGAAAAAATTTTAGTTTTTGATGTGTTAAGAGCCCTCACTAAAGGACATCTCAAAAAAAAATTTTAAGAGGTCACTCCAAATTTTTCAAAGTTTCAAAAATCGAATTTTTTTTTCTAATTTTTTTTCCTCGTTACGGTATAATTTTATAGACCAAAAAAAAATAAGTTTCTGAAAGTTTCAGTTCAAAATTTTAATTTTGAAAGGTCGCTCATAATATTTTTTATTTTTCGTTAATTAGTCATATCGCCGAGTTTAAGTGTTGGGAGTGGTACGTTGGGGTCTTTTTGGTTTGAAAAAATCTTAACCTACGCGGCAAAGTCAAATCTCAACCAAGCTGGTTTCTAAGACCAGCTTGGGATTCGAACCCACGCCTGGTAGTTGGTTAAATAAAATTATTAAATTGAAAAAAAATTATTTTCTCTGTATTGCGTTTGATTTTTAGTTCATCTCGTGATGTATTTTTATCGATTATAGTACTCGATAAATAAAAAAAAATGCATGGAATTTTAATTCGAATTGTAAAAGGTCACTCGAAAAAATCTAAACTAATGCACTAATAAATTGAAAAAAATTATAAGCGACCCTTCAAAATTCGAATTTTGAACTGAAATTTTCAGAAACTTATTTTTTTGTAGTCTATAAAATTATACCGTAACGAAAAAAAAAATTAAAAAAAAAAATTTGATTTTTGACGATTTTTGAAATTTTAAAAAATTCGGAGTGACCTCTTAAAAATTTTTTTTCGAGCTGTCCTTTGGTGAGGGCTCTTAAAACATCAAAAACTAACATTTTTTCACTCGAGACAAAAAAAAA
>CAJNRD030001119.1:16179437-16194135 GCA_905319865.3 Cotesia congregata | reverse complement strand
CAAAGAAAAAGTCATTGTAATCTTTTCATTACAATTTTACATTCATTTTACTGTCGCAGATCACATAACCGATGAATTCTTTTACTGCGGGGATGCGCGGGAATGTAACAGATTAAAATGAGTGCATTTTCCAAGCACTTGAGATGTGGGAAAGAAATTTGGCTACTTATTTCAATAGAATTCATAAAAAATATGTTCACTAATTTTATATAAAAAATTAACGCCACGGAGAAAATTTTAGTTAACGAAAAATTCGTCGCATTTTAAGCTAGGCAGATTTCAATTTCACTTATGAGACCTGAAAATTCGCGAATAAGATCACTCTAAAAGTAAAGTTCTAATATTTCGTGTTGCGATTCGACAATTCGAATTAATTTCGATTTATTTAATAAAATTGAAAATTTTAGTGGTGAACTTTTATTATTGATAATTTGCGCTGAGAAACTTGTGATCAATTTTTTTTAAGATTAAGGTTGTTAAGTGTAAGTTAAGCTGTTAACGCATAATTGTGTTGGTGAATTCCATTCGTCGTCGGTAACGGCCTGTCAACCTTAGAAAAGATAAGTCGTGAACTGGATCATTGGTGATACAAAATTATTCATATTATAATTAATACATTGTACAAGTTCTAATTATGAAATTTTATATTGATGAATATTTGAGCGAATTTTGTCTATTCAAATGAAACATTTTGTAAATTTTGGAAAGTAATGAAACGTTTTATAAGCAATCATATGCGAGTGATATTTTAGATATTTCATTATTCACTCGAAAAATTCAATTTAACAAGTGTGTTTCAACCTGTAATTCTAGAAAATCTCAATTCTCAAAAATTCAATTAAATTATTCGATCGATAACATAAATTTTGATTTGAAACTTGAATTTATTCGTATGATTGCTTGTAAATGTTTAAAATGTCTGTTTCATCGATGAATATCATCATTTTATTTTGAAACAAAATTTTAATTAATTTAGTTACCGATGATAACGACTTTTCAGAAAAATTATAATAGTTCGTTGATTGATAGATTGTAATAATGACAGTATTTCAAACGGAGGCGGAGCTCTTCAAATGGAGTCAGCTCCTGGAAGCTCAGTTTCAAGAGCAAAAGAAACGCGAATTCACGCTTATCGAAAAGGAACGCGAGTTGACCGCCTTCGGAGAACGTTTGTTGAAAAGAGAGACTGAAGTCACTCAACGAGAAAATGAAGTTGAAGCCCGAGATTCCGAACTTCGCGAAATCACGCAATTACTTAGTGACTGGGCCCAACGACTCAAGGAAACTGAATTTTCTCCTAAAGTTAATAAGCCCTCCGTTTTTAAAACTATTGCATATACGGGAAATATCACGGTGAAAGATGCGTTATCGTATGTACCTACTTTTGACGGCTTTAGTTCAGCAGTCTCGGATTTCATAAGATCTTGTAAACGGGCTTGCTCAATGCTTCCTCCAAATGCAGAGTTCGTCTTTTTGACACTTGTTCGACAAAAATTTCAAGGAGAAGCTCGCGATACTATTGAACATTTAGAATACGGTAATATGAAAGAGTTCGAAAATCTAGTTCGTTCCATTTTTGGCAATAATCGGACAGCAAATCAGTTAAAAGCGGACTTCGAAAATAATTTTATGAAGCCGGAAGAAAGTATGATTTCATACATAAACCGTGCACGATCCATTTATCGCGATATCTTGAACGCCGAATCGTTTGAAAAGGGTGACCTATCTGACCAAGATAAATCATTTATCGAGCAAGACGCGATTTCAGCTTTTCTTAAAGGCATTCCTTCTCTGCTTCAAATTCAATGTTTGATGCAGCCCCACGACTCGTTGGAGCAAACGTACGCGTCATCGATAGCTGTATTTAAACAGAATGTGACGTTTCAGGAGCGATACGCGCATTTGACGAGCTCTGAATCCTCTGAAAAAAATGATTTTTATTATAATCAACCAGCACAACAAATATGTTCGCAGCCGGAAAATTAGAGTCTCCCGTGGGTTATTTCGACGGGGGCCGACGGGAGTTCCTTTCTGAAAATGTAAAGCCCGTCAAACTGAAAAGAATAATTAGAACTGCCCATAGAAGGAAAGTATCTAATTTCAATAAAGCTGAGCACGTAGATATACCGCTGAATTTTTATCCAAATAAGAACCGAATCCAATGATAAAATTTTGTTCTGCAAAGGAAAATATTTCAGTTAATAATGCACTGGAAGTAGAGCAATGCGCGGCAGTTAAAGAGCTCAATGAGCTGTCTGTGGCATTGCCAGGAGCTCATTGGGATCGATCAGCTCGAGCTAAGATAGATACCGATTTGTTGAAAGGCCATGCCGAAGAACACGTAGTCCTTACGAAAACGGAAGGTCTGGTATCGTTAACTCAAGTCGTCGGGTTAGTTGAGATCGTAACTTAAAACATTGATTAAAAAAATTTCAATTATAAATTTTAAACTATTTAGAACTAATTTCGTTCAAAAAATTATCTTGTAAAATAAAAAGTTCCTCGAATATTTATCAAACAATTTTGAAGACTATAAGATTTTATTTATCAATGTCTAAATTTTAAGTAACTGCTAAGAAACGACAGTTTACAAGTAGATCAGACTTTCGGAACCGGATGAAATTTTAATTGATAAAAACGAAAAAAATAATATTCAAAACTAATTTGTGACATATTTTCTGACGACCTACCCGAATAGATTATTCGAAAGACTGATCAATGTCATGATTATTGAATCAATATCATGTTTTTACTATGAGACAGCCATCAATTCAAAAACGGCTGCGACAGTAAAACTGTGTCATCAAACAAACTCTAAAATAAGTAATATTGAGGCTATTACTACTTCTAAGGTGCGAAAATTGAAGCTTAATAAAAAAGCTTTATGATGCAACTTACCGAATTTCAATATCTTGTCTAGTTGAGTAATTACAACAACACAGAAAAAAAGGTTCATTTGAGCCAAGAAAATATTTTTTCGCTCGACGGGCAGAAAGCGTCAAATTTCGGCCCGCTGCGCTAAACGAAATTGCCACTTTCTGCCTTCGTCGAGCAAAAAAATAGCATATACTCCTCGGGAAGTAAATAAGAAAGCCTCAGATCACATATTTTTTCTCACCTCTGGGCGGAAAGCGTCAACTTTCGTCCCGCTGCGCTAAACGAAAATGCCGCTTTCCGCCTCCGTCGAGGAGAAAAATAGTATACACACCACGGGCAGTAAATAAGAAAGCCTCAGATCACATGTTTATTGATCTCGGCTTCGCCTCGGACAAAAATTACATGTGATCTAAGACATTTCTTATTTTACTACCCTAGATGTGTAATATACTATTCTTCCTAATTATTTTCTTGAGCGAAAAAAAAAAAATTTTTTTTGACACAAGAAATTTCACTTATTCCAACAAAATTAATTCTCTTGCTTTAAGAAATACGTATTTTGATCCAAGAAAATTTATTTCAGTCAAGAAAATCTTCTTGTATTGAGAAAATTCAGCCTCTTGCTCCAAGAAATTTAGTTCTTGATAGAAATAAATTTTCTTGTCTTGAGAAAATTTCTCTCTTGCTCCAAAAAATTAAATATCTCGATGAAAGTAAATTTTCATTTATATTTTTATTGATTAAATGTCAAATGGGAAGATCAAATAATATTAAATCATTTTTTTTTTTCATTCAATATATATAATTGCACGCTAAAATAATATAAATTGGGTATCAAATACTCAAGAGAAAAATTTTCTCAAGGTGAGAAAATTTTTTTTTCAGCTGAAGTAGGTGGCACTGCTTCCCTAAAGTATCTAAAAATCTTGATCAAATATAGAAATTTCTTGTATCAAGTATTTATGATAATTTGAATTTAGAAAAAATTACTTCAACCAAGAATAGAATTTCAAGAAAAATTTTTACTTCGGCCAACACATTTTTGGTCTTCCTTTAGGCACCTGAAAATTTTCTTGAGTCAAGAATTTTGTTCTCCAATGAAGAAAATTTTCTTTCTGTGAAGTTGAAGTGTAGAGGTCGGCTATGAACGGATTTTACGAAATTCCCCACCCACAAGAACTGTTGCAGGGGCGTTAACAATGGAAAATTCCCGTTTTTAAACTATAGCTCCTACAGGCTTTAAATTTGGTGAGAATCTTCTATATGTGATGTAGAAATGATCTAAGAGCGGATTTTGCAACAACCTACTCCGAATATGGATTGCGGAGATAGATATGTTGACAATGAAAATTTTAAATTTGCTACCCAGGTAGAGTTGACCAATCCTGACAAATGGCCCAGCCTTGGACCATTTGTTACTTTACCAAGTCTTGGTAAGTTACCAGTGGCCCAGGCCTGGCCCGAGGCTTGGCCCAATGGTTCAATATTTTGGAACCAAGCCTTGGGAAATGACGACTGGCCGAGGCCCGGTCCGAGGCTTCGAACACTGATAGAAGAATTTAATCGAATTTAATAAATAACTTGTGTTAAGGAAGTACGAGCGTAACTAATGAGTCAAAATAATGTTAAAATTTTTTTTTAATTTTAATCTTCCCAATATTCGTCAAAATTCTTTATTTTAATTTAAAATAATTTGAACAATTTAATAATTGATAATTTTTACTTATTTAAAAAAATAAAGTAATAAAATGACTTTGGTATTTATTACTTGCTGGAGTAAATAAACAGATTTGGCAATAGCGCGCTTGATTATACCCATAACAGAGACATGGATGAGTGTATTGTATTGTATTGGGAAATCATCCACTTAAATACGCTACCTGATGGATCTAATGCGAACTACTCTATGCAGGTCGAGTATAAACAGCTAATGTCATATAATATGCCGAAATTGCAGTTGAAATTTGTTGAAATTCTTTTTTAAAATATTAATTAATTAATTATAGTCCATAAACTTAGTTATTATTTAAAATAACATCAATTTTAACGATCAAAAATTTTTAATCATGTAGTTTCCTCCACGAGAAAATAAAAATCAAACTTTCTGCTGCGTGTATGGGTGTAATTGCAAGTCATCTAAAAATTTTTAGAATTTCTTTTATTGAAAAAATTTTACATGTAAAAAGTTTTAAAAATTATACCTGCAATTTTGTAAAAATATTTTTTTTTTGTTCTAATTTAATTAATAAAAAAAATCTAAAATTTTTGAACGTCGGTTAACTTTAATGTCATTAGCAAGTCTAGTAAGAAGTTAGATTTTACACTTTTCCTCCGACCAATTCTAGTTCTGTGGTGATAAAAAATAAATTTGGTAAAGATGAAGTTATAGACCGTCGATTAGCTTGGATAAAAGCATTAGAAATCTGAAATAAAGTTACACAGTCCAAGAGAGTGTGTTCATTACATTTTACCAAAAATGACTTTATACCAATTAACATAAATATTTTTGTAATCACAAAAAAAAACAATAATTATAAGCTGTGAATTCTTGAAATACAATGTAATACGACAGATTTAAATTACTTAAATAACTAAATAAATGTTTTTGTAAAATAAAGAATTGTAATTATAGTTGCAATTTTATAACTATAGTAATAAGGATAAGTCGCATGAATAATTCTTAAATAATTAAAAATTTTTATTACTGGGCTGAGTACTTGCAAATTCATGATGCTGAAAGTAACAGATATCTGACAATTTTTTGGATTTTTTAAACAAGCAGATTTTTACAAAAAAAAAAAATAATAGAAAAAATTCACATATAGAAATTTTAAAAAACTAAAAGTGAAACTTTTCTAAATTTTTTGTCCTAATTTATTTCTTTAATAAAATAAAAATTTGACAGGTTGTCTACTGATTTCAGTATCATGCAAATTCACAAATTTCTTGAATTAAAATTTTCATTATTTATTAAATTTCTATTAAAAATTCGATTTAATACAACGTGTAAATACACGATTGAATATGAGAACACGGCAGCTTATTTAAAAATGCGTTTTACAGTAGTAACTGCTTCTGCCGCAAGGAGAAGCCACGCCCCCGGCTGATTTCCCAATAGTTCTTCGAAAAAATAGTCGATTATAGTGGTAGTTTTCCAATTACGGGAGCACAGTGCGACTCACTGCCGCACAGTTCGCACGGTGCCGCATTAGCACATGTTTAATTGAAACAGATTAGTTAAGAAATGTAGCAATAGATCGCGTTGCTATTGCTTCAAGTTTTGAAGAAAAATTCGAAAGTTTGACTTAAAGTTTGACAAGGTATAATATACATATTTATTATGTATTTACCTGTATATTTAAATCTTTGAGACTTTTTGAAATTTCTTTTCAAACGTTAGATTTTTTGATTGAAACAAAGAATGAAAGAATGAAGTAAAAGCATTAATAAAAAATATTAACTATTAATTTGTTTCCATCGATTTTAAATTATAATTTTAAACAAAATTTACGTTCTTCATTTCTTTCTGGTATGTACAGTCGGCGACATGTATTTCTCCCGTACACAGGGGTGGGCACGTAAAATACTATACGTATAATACATAGTTTTATACATGTATAATACTTGGTAGATTACCTTCTGAGTTTTCTACATGACGTATTTTACGTCGAGTCTTTTTGCGCCACCTGTGAACTTATAATGAACTTTTAAGATTGTGAATCGTAAGCAAATAATAAATGAATTAGTTTCAACTAAGCTTCTTCACCTTTCATTTGTTATAAAAATCATTTATTAATTTGTGTTGAACATCAAATTTCAATACCAAAGTAAAGTTACATAAAAAAAATGCAACGAGGTGGTCGTCCAAAACATAGTTTTTGGGAAGAAGGAGGATTTAAAAGTATTCGCCAAAACGGCAAACAAGTTGCGTCATGTTTACGGTGTAGCAAAATTATAAACAACACTGCTGAACAGCGATTAAAAAGTCACAGGTAAAAATAATTCTTTTTTATTCTAACTAGATTAAATTTAAAATTTAACCTTTAAATAATAAATAATTTTTTTCACAAAGTACTAAACAACTGAGTTTGACATTAATTAGTGTTTATTTTTCATAGAAAAACGTGTATATGGGAAGTTGAGAATTCTAATATTGATGACAGCAGCGATGATTCCGTAGTTCGACATTTATCATTAAAACTTAAAAATCGATCTGGAAGTTATGAAGAGAATAATAACTGTACTACTACTTGTAATACTGATGGAGTCATCACATTATCAACCGTCAAATTGAAGAAGAATACGCCTAAAATAAATTCTTTTATAGATAAAATAAGCGAGACTGAGCATTCAAAATTAGACGAAGCTTTAAGTTACTTCTTTTTTAGTAAAAATTTACCATTTGATCTAGTTGAGGATGAATATTTTATTAAATTTTGTAAAACATTGCGACCAGCTTACCAAGTACCTACCCGGGAAAAAATAATCAGGACTGATCAGACCTGTTCATATCTGATCAGGCCTGAAATTTGACCTGATCAGGCCTGTTCATGTATGATCAGGCCTGATCAGACCTGTCCATGCCTGTTCATGCCTGTTCATGTCTGAACCGTTAAATATGCTCAGACCTGATCAGACCTGTCCATGCCTGGGGAGCGTTATAAACATATATAACAACAGGGATCAGTACTAGGTCCAATTCTATTTCTAATAGTTATAAATAATGTGGTTAAAAAGTTAAAATACTGCAAGCATGGCCTATTTGCAGATGATAAATGGGCTTATTTGCATTTCAAGTTATATCATCTATATGAAGCAGCTTTAAGTATAGATATATATGCTCAAGCAGTAGCAGACTGGGCTCGTGAAAATGACCTCGAAATAAATTATAAGAAGACCAAAGTCATGATCTTGGGAAGTAAACACAAATTGAAATTGCTTGAAAACTTTGAGCTACCTGAGATCATTATAGATGGCAATGTAATACCATATACAAATTCAACCAAACATCTAGGAGTCCATCTTTCAAATAATCTTTCTTGGAATATGCACATCTCACAGGTATCACGCAAAGTTTATGGTTCACTAAATAGTTTAAAACGTAGGAAGAGTTTTTTGTCCACACAGACCCGCAAGTTATTAGTTTCTGCTACTATCCTTCCTACTATTGACTATTGCTCAGTAGTGTTTCTTAACTTATCGAATGAACTTGATTGCAAATTGCAGCGACTTGTTAACAATGCTATTCGATTCATCTTTAATCTGAGGCGAGATGAACACATCACACCATATCGACGGTCATTAAATTGGTTAAATTTAAAGTCACGAAGGCTATATTTTTTAGCCTGCGTGTTCTTTAAATTGTTATCAACAGGCGAACCAAAATTTCTACGTGATTTATTTATTGAAGAAGACCCTGTCATCAGACGATCGCAAAGAATAGCCAACAGAAATAATAATATCACCTTTAAAATAATCAATTTTGTTACTACAACCTACGAGCATTCATTTGTTATGTCAGCTATACGGTTTTGGCAAGATCTACCTCCTGAAATTTCAAATTCTCTTGGTTTAGAATCCTTCAAGACAAGAGTATTCGATTTTCTTATAAATCTTGAATAATAATATAATAGTGAGCTGGTTAATATGATTAAAAAACATTATGTCCATTTGAACATTATGAAAATTTTATGTTTCAAGCTATCATGTAAATTTTTATTTCCATTATGTACATATTAGCGGTACTTATGTGAATTATAATTATAATTTTATGTATATCATTTTTACCATTCGGCTTTATGCCTTGGCATTTAAACCTAATAAATAAATAAATAAATAAATATGGTAATTTATAATATACATTACATATTTTCGGTGTAATTTATTTGACTACATACATTTAATAACAAACTTAAAGTTTGATGACATTTAGATCCGATCTAACTAAGATAATTGCACAGATTTACTAATTTGTAATATAAAATATAAAATATTAGATAACAAATAATGACTGGGCAACCCAGTTTAAAATAAAGAAGCTACTGGAAATCCAGTTCAAGTAGATAATCAAACATCTTTACTTTAAATACTTCTAAACTACTAGCATTTACAATTTCTGCCGATAAATTTTTCCATAGTCGTATTGCAATGACTACAAAAGAGTTTTCTAAAGCAAAAGTAGAATATTTTGGTAATTCAAAATTTACATTGTTCATTTTGCTTGCCAATCTTTCAGAGTGTCTAGCTTCTTCTTCAATAAATAATTCCCTAAGATAATTTGGTTTTTCTATTTGTAATAATTTATAAAAATAAGTAACTAAGTAATATAAACGTCTCGATTTGATTGATAACCAATTTAATTCACGTCTATAAGGGGTTATATGTTCATCACGTCTTAGATTATAAATAAATCGTATTGTATTGTTTAATGAACGTTGCAATTTTAGGTTGTTATCAGCTGTAGAATCGATCAATACTATCGAACAATAATCAATAAGTGGGAGAATAGTAGCAGTGACTAAGAGTTTTCTGATATCAGTAGAATAGATGTTTTTCCGAATTTTCAAGGAGTAGAGGGTAGAGTTTACTCTTTTTATAACTTGCGAGACATAACTATTCCATGAAAGATCATTATTCAGTAATAAGCCAAGACCTTTTGTTTGATTTACATAAGGTAATGCAATATTATTTACAATAATAGGTGGGAGGGATTCAATATCTAGTGACTTCAATTTGCTATTTGTACCTATAATCATTGCTTTTCTTTTACTTAAGTTTACTTGCAAACCATGATCTCTAGCCCAATCTGCAATCGCCTGTGCATCTAATGTAACCAATCTAATAGCCTCATGTACAGACACTTGTTTGAAGTGGTGATATATATATTTGTCATCGGCAAATAAACCATATTTACAATAAGTAATATGCCTAGCTACTAGATTTATGACTATTAAAAATAAAATGGACCCTAACACTGAACCTTGTGGTACACCCGAAGATATTTCTAAGAATTTAAGAGGCAGATTTCTATCATTAAGTATTGATTGTGATCGCTTTGATAGATAAGAGAAGAACCAGGTTACATTTTCTATAGAAAAATCTAGTTCAAATAAAGCAATTAGTATTACTTTAGGGTCAACATAATCAAAAGCTTTGCTAAGATCAAACAGTACCAACAAAGTTAGTTCTCCTCTATCTCTAGCACATCTAATATCCTCCGTGAGTCTAAGAAGAGCTGATTGAGTGCTATGGAATTTTCTGAATCCAGATTGATATTTATCCAATAAGTTATTATCCTCTAAATAATCAACTACTTGATTTGCAACAATTCTTTCAAATACTTTACTTAAGTGAGCCAAATTTGCGATCGGACGTGTGTCAGATGGAGACTTTGGTGGTGTAACTTTATTTAACGGTATTATATAGACCATCTTCCAAGCATCTGGAAAAATTCCTGACTCAAGTGAACGATTGAATAAAGAAGTTAAAAATAGGGATATTTGCGGTAAATGATCGCGTAACCAATTTAAATTTAATCCATCAGGACTTTTACCTTTAGACTTTTGGAGTGTTAAATGCAAAGCTTTTGTTACGTCAACAATGTCTATCTGGTGCCACTTAAATGTACAATCAACTTTACTATGATATAGTAGGGGGATCGATTTGAGAAAATCTACATCACAAGGTGGATGTTTTCTCACTATATTTGCAAAATGTTCATTTAACAGGGTGTTATCAAAATAGTTTAAAGGAGAAGTTGAATTTGTCTTTATCAGTTCTAGGTGCTTAAGCTTACTCCAAATGGTTTTACCAGGTGAAATAGTAGCTAGATGAGTTTTTAAATAATTTTCACGAGCCTGATTTAGTTCTATTTTTAGTTTTTTTCTCATATCTTTATAGATAGCGAGCAAGTTAGGATCTTTGGTTCTTCTTGCTCGTTTATAAAGTATATCACGATCATGACATTTGTTCTTAAGATCTCTGGTGATCCAAGAGTTTGAGTTTCCAGTGACTTTAAAAGTAACTTCAGGAGCATATTCATCTAGAATCTTTAGAACTCTATTTAGAAATAATTCAAGGAGTTCATTTAGATCAGAATTTTTTATATTAATTTCATTTTGATTTAAGGCAACATTTAGAGAGTTTGCTAGGGCAATATGATCACAGTTTTTAAATTTTCTACAAGTGATATATTTATCAGGTGCCTTAGGACAATTTAGACGATATTCACAGAACAAATAATCATGTCCAGCTATAAAAGGAGAATCTGATTTATAAAAAGTACCTAGTTTACTTGAGTGTGTGAGTTTAACATTTCTCTCTCTGTAACTATATTTCTATCCTTTTCTTATTTCTCAGCTGTTGACGCGATGTTGTCAAATCTTTATTCGAATAAATGGCTGACGACAGACGAGTTACAAACATAAAATTTAACTTTAAATATTTAAAAAATTATATTGGTAATGTATTATTATTCAATTGTTTTTATATTTTGCAATAATCCAAGTTTCTTGTATATAGTTTTTTATTCGTTAAAGTTGGAAGGTTAATATTGAAAAAAATCTTAAAAGTCTCGACAAAAGTTTATCCGCCATAAGAGCCCGTGTATAATGAGATAAAAAGTGTGATTTTAAAAATTTAATATCTAAGTAACTAAATAGTGAATCTTTTTAAGATTTTGGGATTAAATAAATGATGGATTTATTTATACGTATATTTAATTTCAAAGCTCAAAGTTGGAAATTATTTTTTACATTAGATTCGCTCGTACTTCCTTAATGCCTACTCGAGAGGACTCTTTGTACTGGATTTTTCCTTAGTTTTAAAATGAGCTCTCACGTGACTTGGTTCGATTGGTGGCCTTGAGAAAGGCCTTTGTTTGATATTGTTTCTGAGAAGTGCTGATATTTGTCGAGATGACAGTAATAGCCAAAAGATGGCTAGGCGGTGACTCAAGGTCACTCGCTCTCAAAAGAAAGCTGGGTTTGTGAGTTCTGAGAAAAACTGTTTGGTTCTTAAGTTCTGTGGTCTGACAAAGCCCTTGATGAGATGCAGCCAGTTGTGTTCGAATGGTCGTTGGAAATAGACAAGCCTTGCGCGCTTGCTATCCCGGGTCTCACTGTAGTTGCAAGCCTTGTGCGCTTGCTGTAGACTTCGACGGAGTTGAGTAAGGCCTTGAATCTGACTCGGGCCGTTGAGATAGTCCGTATCGTTGAGATGGTCCGTACTGAGTAAGTATACTCGCTTGTTGGGAATAAGTAAGCCTTGCACGCTTGCTATTCCGTATTACACTATAGTTGCAAGCCTTGCGCGCTTGCTGTAGACTAGTCGTTGAGAGCTGGAACACTGTAGTTGAAGGCACAAGAATTGAATGGCTTGAGGCCAGGTGCGCTGCTCTTGATATACTGTCGTTGCGGCTGAGTTGCTGGTAGTGGGGGGATTAACGTGCCAGCCAATGAGATGGTTCGATTCGAGATGGAAGTGGAAAGTAAGTTCGCACCAATGAGAAGGCTTTGGTCGGGTTGGAAGGGGAGCTGTTACTGAGCTGACTAGCGGGAGCTCTCTTCGAGGTTCGTGCTTTTCCGAGTACCTAATTTTCAAGGTCGTGAGCTTGTTAGGTATCGATCGCATGTTAAATTTTCAACAACTTCTTAACAAAAAATTTTCAATCAATATATTTAATAACCGTTAACAAATTTTTTTTAAATACCATTTATTTGTGACTGAAAAATATATAAAACCCTCAAAACTGCTCAAAAAATATTCAAAAATATTTTCAATGCCTAAGAAATGATAAATTTAATGCTGATAAATATTGTGAATAGTTTAAAAATGTTTGTTTCTCCCCAACAACAATATTGAAAAAAATTGTTAACAAGTAAGTTCATTTATCACTCTCTTATACAAATACTAATTACTTCTACAAATACTTCTACCAGTGAAACTATAGTTTTGGGAAGTCACTGACACTCAAGTCTTGGCCCAGGTCTAGCTCCAAACTTGGCCCAATGGTTCAATATTTCCAAATTGAGCCATGGGAAGTTACCATTGGACCAAATATAAATTTAGAACTAGCTTGGTGCTTTAATTGAATTATAGAAAAATTGTTTTTAATGATAAAAATATTAATTTTTTATGAAAAAAATCTAACGCTAAAAAATGCTTCAATCATTAATTATTCATAGTCACATAATCTTAAATAATAGTAAGAACATTTCTTAAAAAAAAATTAGAAAAACGGTAGACCCTGAAGGCCATCCGTGCAACTTCGAGCTCAAAAATACAATTTGTGTGTTGTTTTGAGCTCTTCGAGCTCAAAAATCTGATTGCAGTATCATAGAACAATATTTTTTAAATTTTCAAACCGCACTAACTTTTAAATGAATCACTCGATTTTTACGCGGTTGGCAGTATTTGACGCAATTTTTTTAGTTCCATAGAATCGTCAAGTTTGAATTGATAAAACTAGAGAATTTGAAGTAATTCCAAACACTTTTTTTCGCTTTTCTTTCGTTCATGATATTTCTTGGACGAATGGACCAATTTTGACCGGCTTGACGGCAATCGACGTTATTTTTTCATGCTAATAGCTGATTAGTTTTTGAAATCAATACTAAAAATTCTAGCAAAAACTCGTTCTTGAATAAGTAAGTTAATTTATTTTATGGCTTTACATTTAAACCGGTTAAGCGGGCTAAAAAAGTTAGCCAGGTTAACTATTAGCTAACCCATCAGCTAAGCCGGTTAACTTAAATTGGCTAACCCATCAGCTTAGCCAGTTAACTTAAATTAACCAAGCTAATCAGCTAATTTTTAACCGGCTAAAAAAATAAATTTTTTTATATCATGGGATATTCCATGCCAAATCGACCACTTTTGATCGCGACCCTTTTAGATTTTTCTGAAATTTTTGTATCTTACTCTAATACCATATTGAAAACATTTTTCAGAATTATTTCAAATTTTTTTATCAAACCAAAAAAAAGTTACAAGTTATTTAAAAAAAATAGCTTTTTTTTTGTTAAATAACCATAATTTTTTGAAAATTAACTTATTGGGACGATTTTATTTTGAAAATTTCGTATTTATATGAACTTTGTAGAAAAAAAATAAAATGATAAGTCGATTCATATTCGTCATTTTTTTTTTAATTTTGGAAATAACGGAAATTTCGGGATGATTGTAATTTTTGATTTTCGATTTTTTTTTAACTTCCCGCTAAGAAAATCAATGATTTTCGGAAAATAGGGAAGTTATTGTTTTTACCCCGTTTTGCAAAAAACGAGGTTTCAACAGATCTCGACGTGTTGAAGCCCTAAGAAGCTTCTCTGACTATTTTTACGATAATGATCGTACGTACGTACGTACGTACGCATGTATGTATGTATGTATGTATGTATGTATGTATGTATGTGTGTGTATGTATGTATGTATGTATGTATGTATGTATGTATGTATGTATGTATGTATGTATGTATGTATGTATGTATGTATGTATGTATGTTTTTTTTTTTTTAAGTATGTGAATCACTTATAACTTTTGAACGGTTGAACCGATTTCATCGCGGTTGGTGGCATTCAAAAGGGCTTCGCTAAACTTAGATCTCCTGAGAATTTGAACCGATTCGGACCGATAGATTTTGAGAAATTTTGAAAAACCTCAAAAAAAATAAGAAAAAAATCATTTTTGAAAGTGGTTTTTTTGGAATATCTTTTAAACGGCTCGATCAATCAACTTCAAAAACTAATCCGCCCTTGAGCTTGAAAAACCACACCGATCGGCGCTAATCCGGTCAAAATCGGTTGATTCGTTCGAGAGATA
>CAJNRD030001119.1:16105464-16121274 GCA_905319865.3 Cotesia congregata | reverse complement strand
TTCCATTTATAATCATGTATGATTATATATAATCTTGCATGGCTGTGTATAGCTCCATATATAGTTATGTATAATTATATATGATTATATATAACCTCATATACAATTCGATATATAATCATGTATGATTATATATAATCTTGCATGGCTGTGTATAGCTCCATATATAGTTATGTATAATTATATATGATTATATATAACCTCATATACAATTCGATATATAATCATGTATGATTATATATACTTATATATAATTATATATGATTATATATGACCTCATATACAGTTCCATATATAATCATGTATGATTATATATAATTTTATATACTTATATATATTTGTATATGGAACTATATATAATCCTGCACGGTTGTATATCGGTCCATATATAGTCATATATAATTATATCCCTAACGGTATTGATGACCCCGTGCTAACTCGGATGAAACACGGAGTTTCTGGAGAGTATACTCCGTCATAGAATTTTCTCGGGATACCGACGGAGTTTAGGCGGTGTTTTAGCGGTGGGAACGTGGAGTATTGTGTGCAGTTACGACACGAGATTTTGACGGCGTTCTGTCGGGTTTTTCTCGGAGTATTGAAAGTGTTTTAATGGAGTTGTCACGAACGGGGTGAGTGATGGGCGCAAGGAATATGAAGTAGAAATCTCAAATATCCGAACGTTATCACTTTGTCCTTTCGGGAGCTAAATTAAAAATTGCGTTGGAGTGTGGAGCGGTACACAAGCTCGAACGTTATCTCTAAGTGTTAACTTAGAGAGAGTAAGGATGATGGATCCTGCTGACTTCGGTCTCGAGTAACCTATTCTATTGTTTAGTTGTAACTTTATTTTGTAAAGGATATCTTATTTTATTTTAAAAGTAAAATGAGCAGTGAATCAACTTGTTTATTTGTTTGAATTTATTGAGAAAAACAAGTAAAAGTGTTATAAATTTGGGTTTACAAAACGGTTAATAAAGATAGAAATAAAAGAACACAAATGTTAGAAAAGAAATAATGTCTTAAAGGTAGATAATGTTTTGGGCTTACCCTGGAAGTCAGTAGAGAGGCTCAAATTTAATGGGCCCTTTCACCTTCTATGGGTAGTTTTCACTATCGAAATACCGTATCTCGTGTGTCACGGAGAATTTAAGTGTTTACTAATAATAAATTATTTGTATCTTCGCGATTTTACGCGAAACTTAGAAAAACTCAATCGACGCTAAGATATTTTCACAACCGAATTACCGGATCTCGTGTATCACGGAGAAATTGAGTAATTACAAATAATGAATTAATCTTCGCGACTTTAAGCGCAAAACTTAACACTAATCGACGCTCAACGGCGGAAACAATATACTTCGCGATTCTCGCGGAAAAATCAACGCTCAACGGAGGAATAAACAAAAATCGATGCTCAACGGCGGAAAATAATAAAAAGAAGAAAACGGAATATAACTATGGCAAATATCGAATGAATTTACCGTGTTAGTGCTACTGAATGTAACCTAACCACGAGAAAGGCACTGTCTCGTGTATCACGGAGTACTTTGTGCTTCCGAAGAATTTGATGCCCGGAGCCGACCGACGCGGAACTAACCAGTGGTATCCTGGTCGAAATCAAACTGCCAGAAAATGGTTTTCGGGCGGTATTTATATAATTACCAGCATCAGTGATTGTATGGGCTTCATAGGTAAATTATTCCAAAAAAAAATGAAAGGTAGTGAAGGGCAATTGTCCGTGCGTCATCGCATTTTCTAATTCTTGGAAATCAAGGTACTTTCATGAGTAGTTTCGAAATTTACCTTGAGTCTTCAATTTGGAATAGAAAAATGAGATGATACTTTCACTGTATTATGAATACAAAAATAGGTAAAAGTCATTAAAAAATTGAAAGGTATTGACAAAAAAAATAGAAATCCGAAAATTAGAAAGGGTGTCATCAAATCTTTGGAAAGTTAGGCCAGATTACTCTTCTATAGACTTCAAGGGTATAATTAATTGTAAATTAAAAATAAAAAGTTACATATATTTAGAAGAAAAACAAAAATTTTAGATTTTAGCAGACGTCACACTCAGCTAGAACTCCGAGCGGCAAAGTTCCGGAAATGACACACACTGCTACTTCTGATATCGTGCGGAATGCACTGGCTAGTCTTACAGCACTCAGTCGATATACTGATCCAGCTTTTCTCCATGATTCTTGCAACTCCAGCCCGTCTGCACAAATGGATATTCCATATGTGAGCACCGATGTGACAACTGATGATAGTAGTAGTCTCCTGCTCTGCTTTGGGCCTCCGACATTCGGCATCAGTCGTGCGAGACTAGCCCTCACTACTGACGTTTTGGCACTGACGTGTTCCACTTGCTGTTTAAAGTTGAGACGGGCATCAAGCATCACTCCCAAATATCGGATATAAGGTTGTGATGTGATTTCTTGTTCGCCGACTTTCAGCTTGATGGTTTCTAACACTTTTCTACTGGATATAAGCACTGCCACAGTTTTGTGTGTAGCCAGATGCAGGTTTACGTATTCATCCATCGATGGACTCGCTCGAAGGTGATGTCGAACATGTTGTTAATCTCGTCAAGGTGTTTAGCGACGATTACTACGGCTACGTCGTCTGCATACACTACGAGTTTTACACTTCTTGGCAATTTCAATCTCAATAGGCCATCGTACATGATATTCCACAGCAGTAAACCAAGTACAGAGCCCTGGGGTACACCTCCGGTAATGTCGTACTCTTTTGGACCATTCTTCGTGTCGTATTTAAGAACTATCGGTGAAATAGCTGGCCACTATTCTACACAGGTATTCTGGAACATTTTTCTCTCGAAGAGCTTGCATGATGCAGTTCCAGTTGGCGGAATTTTAAGCATTTATAATGTCTAATGCCGCCACCAGGCAATACTTCTTGGTGCCACCCTTCCATCTGGTTCCTACGATCGCTTCTTTAGCTGTGCTAACAACCAGATTGATCGCGTCCAGGGTTGATCGTCCTTTCCGGAATCCATACTGGTTGTCTGCCAGGAGTGCGTCGACTACTGCATCTATTCGTTGATGAATTATGCGCTCAAATATCTTACCCGCCGTATCTAGCATGCAAAGTGGTCGGTAAGATGACGGTTCGTCTGGTGATTTCTTCCCTTTCGGTAACAGTACCAATCGTTGCTATTTCCACTTACGAGGAAAAGTCCCCTCCTTGAGGCATGCATTATAAGCGTCTAGGAATAATGTTGGAGCTGCATATATGATGGTTTTCAAGGCTAAATTAGGGATTCCGTCCAATCCTGGCGCTTTATTATTCCCTACACGGTTACAGGCCTCCAGCAATTCTTCTTCAGTGACAGGTGGGATGTCGTCCGATTCGCCTGGCGCCAACTGGTAATCGAAGTTGCGTTGCTGTGGAAACAGTGCAGTGACGATTTTCTGAAGAAGTTGGGGACACGTAGGTGATGGCATTTGTTGTTTTTTCAGGTGGGTCATAACCACCTTATAAGGCCTACCCCACACGTCTTTATCCACCTCGTATATAAGCTCTTTCCAGCATCTTCTTTTGCTCTTTTTGATGGCTCTATTTAGTTCACGACGTACCTTTTTGTATTCAGCTCCACTGAGTTGGGCAGTTGATAGCCGCGCTGAGAGATTCTTCTTTTCTTATGATACTTTTTACGGAGGACGCTGATGTGGTCGTTCCACCAATGCACCGAAGGTCTCGAATTTATGCCACGTTTACGAGGCATACTGGCATCACAAGCATGTGTTACTCTCCTCATCAGGTCCTTAGTCCGTTCTTCTGCACATCCAGTGTTGATCGGATCACCATCGAGGGCTATTAGCAATGCTTCTGGTTCAAAAGATTTCACCTTCCAACCAACGATGTTAGACTGCTTGATTGGTCTCTTGAGGTTCTGGTCGCATGATATTTCCCAAAATATCGCATGATGGTCGCTGGCAGTGTAGATGTCCAACACTTTTCAGTTGTAGTCGCTTCTAGCAAGGCTATTACTGACAAAAGTGAGGTCTACAATTGAGCTTGCGTCACCGTTGGTGTAGGTCGGCGTATCACCACTGTTGAGCGAAACTACATCTAGTGTAGTAAAGGCCTCTAGTAGCGCTTTCCCTCCCGCGTTGGTTTGTTTGCTACCCCAGTCAACTGCTCAGGAGTTGAAGTCTCCGGCTATCGCTACTGGATGGTATTGCTTCGTATCTTCGGTTAGTCGTTCCAGGAAATCAAATTAAAAACTTAAAATTAAAAAATCTTAATGAAAAATTATTTGAATATTTTTTTTTATATTTTTCTCTTAAAAGTCCTTTTCAGACCTTCTTAAGGGCCTTTAAAAACAAAAATTTGGAAAAAATAATTTTGAATTTCGATCATTATTATAAAAGTTACGAGCAAAAAACCAAAAACAGAGCGGTTTTTTTTTAATTCGATATTTTTTGAACCAGTGATCAAAAAAATCTCAAAATATATCAGGAGGCCTCTTTTGGGGGGTACTAAAAAGTTCCAAAAAATTGAGGATATCTAAAATTTAAATTTTCGAATCCGTCCGATTTGGCGTGAAATGTTCCATATATGATGTAATTTTTCGAGTTTTCTTTTTTCCCTGTAGGGTCAACCTCATTTTGGGCCATAACTAAGTGAAAAACTAAAATTTTTTTCATTTTTTTTTATTCTGCTTGATTTTACGGCGCATTTAAGATAAAAATGTCCTGAAACAAAAAAATTATGATTTCAATAGCTTTTCTGCCTTCAGAAGGAAAAAATTTTTGCTTTTATTTTTTTTGGATAAAATTTCTATTTTATATTATTCTGATGTTTCAGATTTTTTTTTTTAAGTACATAAAAAAACGAACGATTTGAAAAAAAAAATTTTTCAATTTGATGAAAAAAAATTAACATGGCTTAGCTTGAGTTGATCCCACATGTAAATAATAACCATCTTTGGAAAACAGCGTCATTTACTGTTTTTGATCTGGTAGTTTTTGGCATAATTATGAAATTAAGGAGATGAAAATATTCACACAAATAAGAATGCATCGACAATCAACACGCTTGCTTCTTATTAAAGCTTACTCATACTCAGGCGCAAACACATGTATTAAACACATACTAACATAAACACGTAGAACGGTCGGACCTGGAGCAAGTTATAATATAGATATAGATATACTGACTATCCCATTATACAGGAGCATACCTATGGACAATACTTAGTCGTCGATAGTGGAGGCGCTACGAAGCATCGCACAAAGAGGAGACCGAGAACGTGTAATGTATTCTATCTTATTCTCTCGCCGGCTGAATCCTATACATTTACGTGGTTGTTTCCTTATCGAATCGCTTTTTTGTTTCATCGAGTTTGAAATCACAACGATTCTAAACAAGTTTCACTTCAAAATGAAAAAAAAAACAACTTTTTTTTTCACTTTTTTTGCAAACTCTCAAAATCTACGGGTCCGAATTGGTTCTAACTTACAGGAAATCTAAGTTCGGCGAAGCCCTTTCAAATGACACCAACTACGATCAAATCGGTCAAGCCTTTCAGAAGTTATAAGAGGTTTTCACACACACACACACACACACACACACTCCTGCGGCAGAGGAGAAACTGCTACCAGGCGCGTCTCCCCGTAGCGAATGGGTTGACACTCGCTGTCCTTGGATGACACTAGGTCTCTTAGTTGATAAGGTACAGAGGGTAGGAGCTATATAAAATACACTTCTGTGGACAAAACTCCCCTTTAATGGGTTGGTCACACTAACTGACGTAGCAAGACGATCGTTCTCTGCTGTGACTCACTGGAGGTGACCGGAACCTGTATCGTAGTTTCCGACGATGCAGGCCGCGACTGATGTGAGCTTGCTCTGCCGAGGTGTAAGTCGCAGCAGTAGATCAGGAGCTAGCCACTTCGGGCCTTGATCAGGAAGTACGCAGTAAGTGTTAGAGATCGGAATCTTCACCGCTCCGAGCGATTCTAGTCCGTCCGTGTATTCCGGGACTGGCTAAGTGTCGGCTAGGCCTCAGGGAACTGGGGTAGGAGTACTATCTCTGAGAGTACACCCGTTCCTAGTTATGGCAACCCGCTCCATACCGTACGATGCGCTGGTAAATAAAAAAGTATGAGTAAATCACAGGAAACAAACAAGAGTGAAAACGGGCCTCATGCCCAGCAAGATGCACTGCTACTTAGTGCAAAGATGAAGAGGACAGATGCTCTGGTACATGTGGAGATGCTAGTCAGTGGACTGCAGGACTTTCTCCAAACCAAGCAAAATGTCCACAAGGAGATCAAGTCGAAGTCGACGAACATCTGCAGTGCCCTGAAAAGGTTCAAAAAACTGGACAAAGAATGGCAGGAGATCTAACAGCAATACGGTAATGACGTGATAAAGACGAGTGCGACAGCGGTTTCACCTGCAAAAGCTGACACGTTTGTCGAAGAGATGGACACAGGTGGCGAGGGTGACGTCGAGTCAGTTGTCGAAGACGGAGAGGAAACTGGAACTGATATCAGGCCTGGGAAAAGGAAGGAGCGAAATTCCCCAGACTCAATGACCAGCCATACTAAGAAGAAGAAGGACCTTAAACCAAGTCCTCCGAAAAACGCGGTAACACAGAACGGCGGAGAGAAGGAGGTGAATGAGTGGCAAAAAGTCCAGTCAAGGAAGTCCAAGAGAGAGCAAGCAAAAGAAAAGCTCCAAAAGCAACCACCGAAGGAGCCTAGGCCAGAGCCTAAGCGGAAAAAACCGCGCAAACGGATCAGGCCGGACGCACTGATCATCCGCCCAGCAGAGACGGCAAGGTATGCTGAGATTCTGAAGCGAATAAAGCAGGACGTCCCTGACGAACAGGTCCGTACTACAGTGGATAAGATCCAAAGAACTAGGACCGGGAGCTTGCTAATTACGCTTTCGAGGAAGAGCACTGACCGAGGCCAACCCTTACAGAAGACCATCGCGGGCATCTTCCAAGAAGACGCGAAGGTAATCTGCAGTGGACCACAGGAAGATATTGAAATCCGAGATCTTGACGATACTACAACCAAGGAGGATATCCAGGCCGCCTTGCAAACGGTAATCGGAGAAACCTGCGAGATACCACTAGGGACAATTAAGACTTGTAAGGCCTACAGAGGTACTCAGACAGCTGTTGTGACACTACCAGCAGCTGCAGTGCGGAAGATATTGGCAGGAAGCGGTAAAGTCCGGATCGGCTGGGCCAACTGCCGAATCAGAGCTACGAGGAGACCAATCCAAAGTTTCAAGTGCTGGCACTTTGGACACCATGGATCCCAGTGCAAGAGCAATGTGGATCGGTCTAAGCAATGTGTTAGGTGCGGACAAGAGGGACACAAGATTGCTGAATGCAAAAACCCAGCGAAATGTGTATTATGTGCGGATCAAAGTGCGGAGAACGCGGCCCATCATGCCGGCGCATCCAGGTGCCCAGTATTTAAAGAGGCACTCCAGAAGATAACAAACAAATAGACATGAAAATATTGCAGCTAAACCTAAATCATTGCGAAGCTGCACATGATCTGCTTATGCAAACAGCAAGAGAACTAGAGTTAGACTTAGTAATGATAGCAGAGCCATACAGACACCTGAATACCCAACCTTGGGAATCTAACAGCACCGCCAAGGCTGTCATCTGGTCTTTTGGTAAACATAGGGATGCTTACTGAAAGGGTCCAGAGTGTAGTTAACAATGATAATGCCGGCTTTGTAGCAGCAACAGTTAACGGCATCCGTTTCTACAGCTGTTATGCACCACCTAGTCTATCCATTGTTGAATTCACTGAATTCTTGGACAAACTGACCGAGGACGCCAAGCAGCATCATCCAGTTGCGATTGCCGGTGACTTCACCTCCTGGGCAGTAGACTCGGGCAGCAAGCATACAAACGCGCGAGGAAACGAACTACTAGAAGCCTTTTCTCCATTAGATGTAGTACTTCTCAACAGTGATGATACACCAACCTACACCAAAGGAGACGCAAGTTCTATTGTAGATCTTACTTTCGTCAGTAGCAGCCTCACCAGAACTAATATCAACTGGAAGGTGATGGATACCTACGCAGCCAGCGACCACAACGCGATTTTCTGGGAAATATTAAACGTCCAGAGCCTGAAAAGACCTAAAAAGCAACTTAACACCATTGGTTAGAAGGTAAAAACTCTTGACCCAAGTGCATTGTCAGTAGATCTCAATAGTGACCAGATTATCGCGGGCTGCGCAGAAGAGAAGACCAAGGACTTGATGAAAAGAGTGACCCAGGCTTGTGACGCCAGTATGTCTCGTAGACGTGGCATGAACAGAAGACCTTCCGTTCACTGGTGGAACGACCACATCAGCGCCCTTCGTAAAGAGTGTCATCAGAAGAGAATATCTCAGCGTGGCTACCGACGACCTACCTCTGCGGAGCTGGTCGCAGAGTACAAAAAAGCCCGTTGATCCCTGAACAAAGCCATCAAAGACAGCAAAAGAAAATGCTGGAAGGAGCACATCAACGAGGTGGATAGAGATTTGTTGGTTAGGCCGTATCAGGTGGTCATGACCCATCTTAAAAACCAGCTAATGCCATCTCCCACGTGTCCTCAACTCCTACATAATATCGTAAACGCGTTGTTCCCCGAACAAAGCGAGTTTAAGTACCTATTAGCGCAGAATGAAATGGATGACATTCCATCTGTCACGGAGGAAGAACTGATGGAGGGTTGTAATCGTGTAGGGAACAATAAAGCGCCGGGATTGGACGGGTTCCCTAATATTGCTTTAAAAACAACTATAAAAGCAGTGCCATCATTGTTCCTGGACGTCTACGACAGTTTGAATTTACTTTATTTACTTACAATTTCTTGGTGTCTGCATGATAAAGATCCGTGAGTTTGCCTCCAGTGCAGGTTACCGTAGGATATTTTAGTGACTAGGACTTAAATTATATTAAATGCACTTAATCACCTATTATTTTAATCTAAATAATCTTATTAGCTTTAGATAACGCAATAGTAAACACAATAAAACACTTTACTTTTATTATAGCAATATAAACTTTCGTTAACGGTTAACTTTGTTACTTTGGAATAATTTATCGCAAAATTTATTTAAGATTTTAACTAATAATTCTTGTTATGAATTGATTCAATTGATTGGCAAGTAATCGTCTAATCATAATAAGTTAGTGGTAATTATTGCTAGAGATATATTGGTCTGTAAGAAAAACGTGGGGGCTCGTGCCAAGTGTAGGATCGAAGTCCTGATCGAATTTCGGGTAGCTAGTATTAGGCTGGAAGGCGCGGGATAATTCGCACTGTCTCTGCCTATAGTTCGAATTTAGCTGAACACCTCCTCAAGAATAACCGACTCTATCTGCAAGCAGCATCTGTCAACCACATGTCTGAGAGAAATCTGCTTCAAGCTATCGTCTAGTTTGTTGTGTTACAACTTTTTTTTATAAAATCGTTATTGAGTGGCGCTTCTTACGGTAAATGTCAGAGATTATTTACTGAATGCACTAGTAGTCAATTGCATTAAACGTCTTCAATATTCCTCGATTAAGAATACTTTATATTCTGATTAGGGCTACAAGCATGAAATCAATAAGAGTCTCGTGATATTCTGGTCTTCTAAAAATAGATATAGCGTCATTTATAAATTCACGTTCAAGTCTGATCACAATAATACTACCTACTTCGTTCTTGAGTTCATCTCAACACTAGACATATAGTAACGGTAAAGTTTTTACTTCAATGTACTATTAGAGAAATACAATTTACAAGCCGTCGCTTAATTTAACTTCACACTACATCTCTAACTACTTAAGTCAAAAAAATAAACTTATATGAGCTGAAATCAATTGTTTTATGCACCGAGTAAGTTCATATTTTCGATTCGGATATGTAGCTATATTTTGATAAACGAAATCTCTAATAGAGACAGTAAGAAGACGAGTGACTAATTGCAATTAGTCAATAACAATTGTTATTCAAGAAGAACATATATTATTAGAAATTTGATTAATCCTCTTATTTTGCATATCGTAATTTATAACTGAAACAAGCCAGTTAAGATGATTTAGTATTAAATTTAATCCAAAAAAGTTAAAAAATTCAACATTTTAGTTTTTTTGAATCAACTAGAAGGAATATTCACAGTGACTTATGTGACTTTCGTATTCTTGCCTACAAATTATAGCAAGCTATACCATCCTTGACTTCATGTAAACCTATCATAAGCATTCAGCTCATATCATGACAGCACTATTGCAAAAGTATTTGCTTTATAGTCTAATGTAGCATCAACTATTATTATAAATAATCGACATTGTTATATTAAAGTAATTGTAAAAAAAAAGAAAAAAACCTTTTCTTTTCATGTTTCGTGGAACTAAGATCAAAAGTTCTATTAAGGTTTAGACTAACCCTGTAAGAAAATAAACTCTTCATTCTGATATTTCAATGTTACACATCACATTTCTCACTTTACTGTCAAAATAACATAGAAAAATTTTTTTTTGCTCCTTCTTATTCTTGTTATTTGCTAAAGGTCATACAAAGAATGCGTTTAGGTATAATTAAAGCACATTGAAGTCTTGCAAATTGTACAAAAAAGATCTCTTACATTTTTTGATTCATTCATTCCTTCAAAAATTATTTATTTTATTAAATTCAGTATTAGTAAACCGAACAACAAAGCCATCCTTAGGGTTCTATGTACGTAAAATAAATAATGTAATTCTTAAAAATAAAAGAAAAAATTTCAATTAACGAAATAAATGTGTTAGAATGAGTATGAAACCTCCATATGCGAGAAATCTCCATTTCTTCAATGAACTATAATATAAAGTACCAGGTATCGTTAAACATACTTAATCGCGAGAGAGTATAAAATCATTAATTGAACAGACATCTAGATTATTATCAAGCTTTTACAAAGTGTTGAAAGATTTCATCAACTGATACATGGATGCTGATGAAGCAAAACTTATAGATTCTAATAATCTTAGGCAGTCATTTTTCTTTGGACTAAACGTGAAATGTACATGACTAGAGTACAGATTTTTCCGTCTCGCAATGTAAAGAACTTCAGTCTTCAGCATAAATCTGTAATATCAGATCCTTAAGCTGGATCAGCACCATCAACCTTTCAGATTAAGAATTTTTAGTAGACTTCATAGAAATTTAATTATGGCATTGGTTCACATGACAGAACTTTTGAAAAATTTTTGTATATTTTGACTTAGCTCGTCAAGCAGATACAGAAAACTACATATGGTTCAAAAGTTTATATATGTATGTATTTGTAGAATAAAAATGGCCATTCGGCAGCCGAAATGGAAGTAGATTTCATGATGAAAAGCATTAAAACAACTAAGATTATAGAAAAAAAAAATAAATAACGTTCAATAAAGAAAGAAAAGAATTATTGTACTTCAGTACTTTTCAGTCAGTTTCTGTAACTCGCACTGGTTCACCGGTAGAGTCGTACAAAGTACAATTTTTGAAAAAAATATAATTTCTTTTAATTTTTCGAGCAAATCACCAATGGTAGGAAGAAAAAAAGGACTGACTCATAAAAAAAAGTCATCCAACCAATATTTAATGAATTTACAGCCATTTTTATAGCGGGAAACGTAAGAAATTGATAAATACTAACTCATAATGTTATGTAGATTTATTTTTTCTGTTTATTACCATTAAGTTTCCCTACACTACAAATTTTTTTCAAATTATTATGATTTCTCACCCATAATAAATATTGAAACAACACAAAAACTAATTAAAAAAACTACAAGAATAAAATTATAACATAGATCTTGCAATTTTTCAATATTTTTGTCGTTTACGAAAAAAATAAAAATGAAGATTATTTAATTTTTTGTAGCAAAATTCCTAAATTAGTAAAAAATTTAATTTTTCCCATTGTCAACTTTATTCACGCCAACTTTGTATAAGTAGAAATCATTCTTTGAAAAACTGCAGCAAGCAGTCCCAAGAAGGCATATTCTATCATTGCTCTAGTTAATTAGCATGATATTACCGTTTCTATTGTCTTTGTTGAAAAATTTGACCCTTTATGGCATACCTAACCTCAAAATAATTTTCTCATTGTTTGTTGTATTAAGTGATTAATCCGAGAATCAATTGACGCTGATACTAAGACAGAATAAGCCAATTTTTTAATAAACTATATTCAATTTACTATTTTAATATCAATTTTTCGCTGTCACTTGTGTTTAATGGTATAAATCGTATTTAAATTATTTCTTGATATTCTTCAGTATTTATTTGATTATATTTCATTAACTTTCTAATCTAACTATTGTTCATTATGACTGAAGTAATTGGTAATAGGACATATAACTATTTAGTTGGCTTTCAAATTATAGAATTTAATTGTTATAAAATACCTACTTATCGTGACGTTATTAATTTATTTATGTATAAGCATTTGACGTTAAATTTGACAATACGTACCAGTGCTACCGAAGCTATTGATGAACTAGAGGCTATGTGGGATAAAATTGGAATTCCCACGACACTGAAACGAAATAGTATTCGAAAATTTGAAAAGTTTTATGACGATTACAAAGACATTAAGAAACGAAAATCTCTTAAAAATCTCTCAGACAATCAAAAACACAAAGTGGAAAATTTCGTTAATCAATTGAACAAATTATTCGATATTGCTGATAATAGTGAAGTTGAGAATCTTCCGAGTGATTTACAATTATTTTTAGAAGAATGTCGACAAAATGATGGCAATAAATGTTTACCATTAATATTTAAGTTAAACGAAAATGCAATAGTACTTTCTGATCAATCAGTTTTGCAAGATATACAGGATGAAATACAAGATAAAAATAACAACATTAAATTTAGTAAGTATAGAATTCTATTCCCACTGATGGTTGACTTGTGATTTCTGCATTCATAATAATGAATTAATCCTATTGTCATGTTAAATTTCACACTTTTTGGCATTCATTTTCGTGATTCTTAGTAAATTCTGTCGTCGTATCCTTAGAATATTGAAAAAAGTTAAAATTTTATTTTTGTTCATTACAATAGTAGCGTATCAATACATCTCTTTTTTAACAGATTATTATTTTCAAAATAATCTTTACTCACTATTACAATTGAAAAGACTTATGGAACGATTATTTCATAAAATAATTATTTCTTAAGAGATCGTAATCTTCTATTTTATAATTAATATACATTAATCTTTTTGTAGATCTGAGTCAAAAATTATCGCAGTTCTCAATGTCTAATGAAAGAAGTAGCCAATCATCAAATCAATCTGAAAAACAACCTTTGTTAGATTACGAAGATGAGTTTCCACAGGCTAAAAGGAAACGTAAGGTTGATGTTATGACTGAAGTTCTAGTAGCAGTACTGGATCACACTAAAACCAGTAATCGAAGTGCAATGCATATTATTTCTGCTGTCATTACTAGTCTTGGATTAGATATTGACAATTATAATATCAGTTACACGACTATTCGCAATGCTCGATTAAAATTCAGAAAAACAGTTGCTGGGAATTTGAAAGAAGGAATACAGGAAACTGCACAAAATTTTATCGTACACTGGGACGGTAAGTTACTTCCGGAACTTTCAAATCAGCCAATGAAAAAAGTCGAAAGACTTCCTATTGTTGTTTCCGAGATGGATGTGGAACAATTACTCGGTGTACCTCCTTTAGATGAATATACTGGAGCTAATGAAGCTAAAGTTATTTTTGAAGCGTTAAATGAGTGGAATGTTACTGACAATATAGTGGGAATGTGCTTTGACACTACTAGTGTAAATACTGATAAATTTTAACTTTAATTCAATTTATATATATACTACTTGTAAAAATTGAAGGAACAAAAAATTTATTAATTTTCATTCGCTAATTTAATTTTTACGAGTAATTTATGATTTCAATTATTTGATAATTTTGACTCTTTGTTCAAGGTGATAAAAGCGGTGCGTGTATTCTATTAGAAAAAAAATTAAATAAAGAGTTATTGTATTTGGCTTGCAGGCACCATATTTTTAAAATAATGTTGAAAAATGAAGCAGCAGTAGCGTGGCCAAGTACTAATAGTCCTAATGTAACGATTTTTGTCAGAATTAAAAGTAATTTGGAAAAAATAGACAAGTTAAAATATAACATCGGTACAGAAGATGTTATAATTAAAGATATTCTGGACGAAAAAAAAAAGTAATCTACTACCCTTCATCGAAGATCATCTACAGGTAAAAATATTGTAAAGTTTTTTACTAACGAAAAAAATTATTGCTGAGTTGTGCTTTGTTTCTCTCACTGAGTAAACAATATTCATATTTTAATATTAACTACATTTAATTTTTACAGAATCGAACTTCAAGAGATGACTATCAAGAACTTTTGACGTTGAGCTACATTTTTTTAGGAGGTGTACCAAACAAAGGTGTAAAATTTAGAGCTCCTGGTGCTATGCACCATGCTCGTTGGCTATCAAAAGCTATTTATAGTTTAAAAATATATATGTTCAGAAAACAATTTCACGTCAACCCTTCAGAATTATTAACTTTACGAGAAGTTTGCTTATTTATTATTTTTTTTTTATGTTGAAGCATGGTTCGTAGCAACAAGTGCTATTAAAGCTCCGTATCATGACTTGAAACTATTTCAAAAATTATTAGAGTATAAAAAAGATCACGCAAAAATTGCAGAAGCTGCTTTAGAGAAACTTTCCAAGCATTTGTGGTACTTAAACGAGAACCTTACAGGCTTGGCGCTTTTTGATCAAAATTATCCCGAGAAGAAAAATTAAAAATAGTGGATTCTATTAAAAACAAAAAATCGAACAATAGTATATATTCTCGATTTACTTTAGACAGGAAAAAGCTTGAAATAATGTCGTCTAAAAGTATAAGTAATTTTGTGACTCAAAAATCTATCACGATTTTTGATAAGTTTAATTTGACGTGTGAATTTTTAGACATCGACCCTGATTTGTGGGAAACAGATCAAGAATACATTACTTGCTGCGAAACTTTAAAAAAACTACGTGTTGTTAATGATACTGACGAACGATGTGTTGCACTCATTGAAAAATTTAACGAATTTGGTACATATGATGAAGATCAGAAACAATATTTATTATTAACAGTTCAACAATGTAGAAAAGACTTTCCAACGTGCGCCAAAAAGCTAAATTCAGCTTCAAAATTTTGATGTGTTTTCAATAACACTAGTAATTATTTAAATTAATTAACTTGTTTTTCATGACTACTTAGATGTTTATAACATTTGAAGCATTTTACATAAGAATGTAACCTTCTATACATTTTCATTAAATTTTTGTTGCTTTTTGATGAATTCATGTATTGTTTTTGTATTCATTATGAGTAAAAAATCATACTAATTTTAAAAAAGTTCTTAGTGTAGGGAAATATAATGGCAATAAATAGAAAAAATAAATCTAAATAACATAATGAGTTAGTATTTATCAATTTCTTACGTTTCCCGCTATAAAAATGGCTGTAAATTTATTAAATATTGGTTGGATGACTTTTTTTTATGAGTCAGTCCTTTTTTCTTCCTACCATTGGTGATTTGCTCGAAAAATTAAAAGAAATTATATTTTTTTCAAAAATTGTACTTTGACAACTCCTACCGGTGAACCAGTGCGAGTTACACAAAAAAAACTTTAAGGCTTTTTTGAAGAGCGTGAAATCCTCCACAAGGTCCATCAAATCGATTTGCAATATTGTAAAAGCCGGCTAAGCATTAAAAATTTGAAAAAAAAAAAAATTT
>CAJNRD030001119.1:16088849-16100255 GCA_905319865.3 Cotesia congregata | reverse complement strand
AACCAGTTCGGTTTCCGAAAAGAACGGTCAACTCTGAATGCAATCAAATTGGTTGTTGATGCAGCTAAGGATGCAATCGCTGGAACGAGATGGAAGAGTGGAAAGAAAAAATACTGTTTGGTGGCTGCTTTGGACATCAAGAATGCCTTCAACTCGGCTAACTGGGACTGTGTTATGCGGGCTCTAGAGGAAAAAACGTACCAGGATACCTTCGCTGAATAGTAGCGAGCTACTTCACGAATAGGGTTCTGAAATATGACACGAAGAACGGTACGGAAGTGTCCGACATCTCCGGAGGAGTGCCACAGGGATCAGTCTTAGGTCCTCTGCTATGGAAGATCATGTATGATGGCCTCCTGAGAATAGCATTGCCCACGGGGGTCAAATTTGTAGCATATGCGGATGACGTAGCTGTCGTGATCGTCGCAAAGCACCTCGATGAGATAGAGATGGCATTTCATATTACATTCAGACGAGTCAATTTGTTGATGGACATGATGAACTTGCAACTAGCCAAGCATAAAACCGAGGCAGTGCTCATTACTAGTAGAAAAACGGTAGAAACCATCAAGTTGAGGGTCGGAGAACAAGAAATAACATCACGACTATTTATCCGTTATCTGGGAGTGATGCTGGATGCTCGAGTCAACTTCGAGCAGCAGGTGGAATACGTCAGTGCCAAAGCGTCAGTAGTGAAGGCTAGTCTCGCACGGCTGATGCCTAACATCGGAGGCCCAATGCAGAGCAGGAGGCTACTAGTATCATCAGTAGTCACATCAGTGCTCACTTACGGAATACCCATTTGGGCTGATGCGCTGGAGACCCAAGAATCATGGCGAAAAGCTGGACCAGTATATCGATTAAGTGCCCGACGAGTAGCTAGTGCCTTCCGCAGTATATCAGAAGAGGCAGTGTGCGTCATTACTGGAACCCTACCTCTTAGAGTTCTAGCAGAAGAAAGACGGGCCCTTTACCAACGAAAAAGGTCAACTGCACTGAGCCCTGAAGAACTTAGAATTGAAGAACGGCAGAATAGCATAGGCCGATGGCAATTACAATGGGATGTTGCAGAGAAGGGTAGGTGGACGCACCGTCTAATACCTTGGATCGACATTTGGCTTAACCGGAATCACGGCAAAGTCAATTACTATCTTACCCAGATGTTGTCAGGACACGGATGTTTTCGAAAGTATCTACACTGCTTTAAGCACGATGACTCTTCGGAGTGCCCGTCCTGCCCAGGAATCAATGAAGACGCGGAGCACGTTTTCTTTGAGTGCCCACGATTTTACCCACAGCGAGATGAGCTGGAGATAATCCTGAAGAAGAAAATCCCACCAGAGACAATAGTAGAAGCAATGCTGTCATCAGAGGCTGCTTGGAACGCCGCAAACACGTTTGCAACAGAAGTCCTTATAGACTTGCGTTCCATCGAAAGAAAAACAGGAAATGACGACAACTAGAAGAAAGGTAAAATAATACCTTAGTTATCAGAAGGAAGAGCAGTCGCTATATCCTCCCCCCACGAAGTAATGCCTAACGGCGGTTTCCATGAGGGATTAGAGGAAAGAGGAAAGGGGTTTAGGGTTTAGTGGGTAGGGGCGCTAGCGTCGAGTTTTAGTATGACGCTGCGTCGAGTCGCCGGATATCCAGGCCAAACAACTACGCCTAGAATCCGTAAAAAGGATTCCCCCCTCCTAATGGGAAAAAAACACACACACACACACACACACACACACACACTTACAGACATAGTGACGTGTCCTCAACTTCTTCAGAAAATCGTCACTGCACTGTTTCCACAGCAACGCAACTTCGATTACCAGTTGGCGCCAGGCGAACTGGACAACATTTCACCTGTCACTGAAGAAGAACTGCTGGAGGCCTGTAACCGTGTAGGGAATCATAAAGCGCCGGGATTCGACAAAATCCCTAATATAGCTTTGGAAACCATCATAAAGGTAGCTTATAGATAAACTTTATATATGTATTAAATAAACTTTGTAGATGACAGTATCTTAGTCCAGGACCAAACTTGTTATGGCATTTCGATGGTTATGATAAGTTAAAGCAATTCGGGTTTGCGCTTGATGGTTGCATAGATGGCTTTTCTCGACGATTTATGTAGTTGCCCGGGGATAACGGTTTAGATCTGACCAGATATAATTATATGTGGTCAGATCTAATTATATCTGGTCAGATCTACTTATATCTGATCAGATATGGGATTGGAGACATAATCAGATCTAGACATATCTGATCAGATCTAAACAGATATAACTATATCTGAGTGGAAAAATAAATCAGACATAATCAGATCTAGTTATATCTGATCAGATCTAAACAGATATAACTATATCTGGGTTGAAAAATACATCAGACATAAAAAGATTTTATTACATCTGGCCAGATATAACTATATTTGTTTAACTATTAATAAATACTTATAAGCCGCGCAGTAGCCTATCGGATCCGGCCCTTGCTACCAAAGCTTTGGACCGGGTTCGAGTCCTGCGTACACCAATTAATATTTTCAATATTTAAGTGTATTATTCTGCTCGGCCCAAGAAATACAAACGAGTTCCAATCTCAAAAGTTTACCCCCTACCGTAGTCGCTCATGACCTTAGTAGTTTATGCGACTTTAAACAAATTAAAAAAAAAAAAAATACTTATAAACTATTTTACTCAATATACTTTCCTCCAAAATAAATATATATTGAATGTTAAAAAATATTTATTAGAATTTAATAAATTAAATAATTGTTTTCGAATAAATTAATTTGTTAATAGTTAATGAATCTTTCTATCAGCGTATATTGATAATTAATAATTTGCAAATTAGATAAAAAACATTGTTCACTACGCATCGATCATGGACACGATTCACATTACTTGTAGTTATTACAAACTCCACTCTTCAAGAAAGCCTCGTGAGTAAACAGGTAATGAACTAGTCTTACAAGAGTCAGGTCCCAGGTTCGGTTCCCGCGCGCGCCGATTTTTTTTTTTATGGAAATAATTCTATATTATTGTATATAATTATATAGGGCCATTTTTCGTATATAATCATGTATGAGTATATATAATTATATATAATCTTATTTACTTGGGCAATTTAAAGATCTGATTATATCTGGCCAAATCTCGTCAGATAGAGACAATATAAAGATCTGGCCAGATCTGTTTACATATGGCCAGATCTAATCAGTTTTTCCCGGCTGGAAGTAGCAACAACAAACAATAATCCAACTGTCACAGCGTACTACTATTTGAAAACCATCAAAACGCTACAATTCTTTCCAATAACACCGGCTCACAAAAAAAAAAGTTGTCTGTACACCGGGCGCCACCTATCTACGGACATGTTTTTCGACCCGCTGAACACGAATTTCAAGTCAGTTTAGGCCGTCCGGGCTTCAATTTCGAGTAAATTGCAAATAACCCTAAAAAATATCGAAAATTCGATTTTTTGGCAAGAAAAAAAATTTTGAGATCTAATGCAAGCATAATTTTCATGTATTTTCATCTGTTAAATACTAATATTGATCGTACTTTAATCATGAACCGTTTTAAATCTAAAAAAATTAGAAAAAATCATCAAAAATTGCAAAAATCGAAGAAAATTGGGATTATCTTGGTATAAAAAATTTTGTGGACCCGGATTGACGAAGATTTTCAGGTAATTTAATCTGCTTGATCTGATTCTGCAATAAATTTGGCTCATAGTCCCCTCAAACATTTATAAAATTGCAAAAAATCGATTAAATAGCAGAAAATTGCTGATGAAAAAATGGAAAAAAATCTTTTAAACACAATTAAATAAATTTCTCGTAATTTTTATTAACAAAATACTATATTAAAATCTGAAAATGCAAAAAAATTGTAAAATCTATGAAACTGACGTATTAACAGAATTAGAAGAATGATTTTCCTAACTTTAAAACTGTTTTCCGGTGGTATCGAGCTCTTTTATCTTTAAATGATCTACCGAGTGGATTTTTCTTCTGTTTGTTATTATCTTCTGGTATATCTCTTTTGAGTGTTCAGCAAGAGTCTGCTATCATGTTGATATTCCAATTTCCTTGATACCTAGTCTCCATTTCACTTATGTCTTGATGAAAACGTTCTCCCTGTTCTTCACATGGTAGTTTCAGTCATACAGAAGTAACAGTTATGCGAACTAGTTGGTGAAGTCCAGATCATGGGAATTGTAAATTTAAAGTTTTCTCCGTTTTTGGTTTTTTCCCATCGTGTCAACATAATATTACATCGACCACAAGCAAAGTGTGGGACCCATGCTGAATCCAAATTTGTAATTTGAATGCAAAGCATTCTTCATAATTTTGTTTTAATCTATCTGAAAACGTTCTGAATTTTTTTACCGGCTGAAACTCCCCACAAACGTAACAAAATAGATCAGGACTCTTATTGCATAGATAAGAATTGCTTCTTGTAATACTATACTCTCCAGTAGCCAAGTTTTCTACTACTGAAGAGCTGCAGTCGCTGGATGACGACGCCTGCGGGCCTGCTTTTTCACCCTGACCAGACGCCGATACTGGGTTTCCGAATCCCTGCATCGTAAAGTACTCATCACTTGTAAATGTATGACGGCACACACACCGTTAACCCAGGGACTCGGCCAGATGGTTCTGTTGCCCATCGTCGCCCCGAGGAGGTGCCGTGGTTGCAAGTACAAGCGATCATGCAATGAAATGAAGTCTGCACATCGAAGAAGTTGAAATCCCAACACGATGGCAAATTTTTACTAAATAATGGAAAAGGTGGAAGAAGAGGTATCCACATCGTAGATCATTTGAGAATGAAACAGTACAATATCCTTGAAAAACCATTAACAATTCAATTTGCGTACATTCTTGGATCTTAATCTTGTATTTTAGAAATAAAAAATACAAGAAATTTCTTTAATCGTGTTTAAAAGATTTTTTTCCATTTTTTCAGCAGCAATTTTCTGCTATTTAATCGATTTTTTTCAGTTTTATGAATGTTTCAGGAGACTATGGGCCAAATTTATTGCAAAATCAGATCAAGCAGATTAAATTACCTGAAAATCTTCGTCAATCCGGGTCCACAAAATTTTTTATACCAAGATAATCCCAATTTTCTTCGATTTTTGCAATTTTTGATGATTTTTTCTAATTTTTTTAGATTTAAAACGGTTCATGATTAAAGTATGATCGAAATTAGTATTTAACAGATCAAAATACATGAAAATTATGCTTGCAGCAGATCTCAAAATTTTTTTTCTTTCCAAAAAATCGAATTTTTGCTATTTTTTGGGGTTTTTTGCAATTTACTCGAAATTGAAGCCCGGACGGCCTAAACTGACTTGAAATTCGTGTTCAGCGGGTCGAAAAACATGCCCGTAGATAGATGGCGCCCGGTGTACAGACAACTTTTTTTTGTGTGCCGGTGTAATTATACGATGTGATAAAGGTTCGGAGAATGTGCTTATTAGAGAACTGCAGATATCATTACAAGAAATACATACAGATAAGCTTTCTGGAAAAAAGAGTTTTATCCACGGCAAGAGCGTCAAAAATCAGCGTATAGAATCGTATTGGGGGCAAATGCGACAACATACGGTGGACTTTTGTATACAAATGTTCAAATGTCTGCAAGAACAGAATTTATTTGATGGGAGTGCTTACATATGGAATGTTTATACCTTTGTTTTGGTCTACTGATAAAATACGATTTGGAAAATAATATAAAACTATGGAACCAACTCCGCATAAGGCAATAAGCTTTATGTAATCATCTTGGTGGACAACCAAACGTACCATTTCATTTACCTCATCAATATCACTGCAAGGATTTCAAAAAAATGATTACTCTAGATACCATTGACAAACTAATGGAAAATTATACAAATAAGCCTCAAGTATTTGATCTTCTAATAAAAGAATCAGCAGAACTGCTGATACCAGATTTTACGATTCCAACAAACTCAACCGATGCATTAAACTTACAAAAAAAAAATAAGGAAAACGGTTGACCCTGAAGGCCATCCCTGCAACTTCCCGCCAATTCTATACCTAAACGCTTGAAATTGCACTTATGACGTTTTAGAGCTCTTCGAGCTCATAAATACAATTTGTGTATTATTTCAAGCTTTCCAAGCTTAAAAAATAGCTTTTGTATGCTTTTGAGCTCTTCGAGCTCAAAAGTTTGATAGAAGTTTGATAAAACACTATTTTTTTAATTTTCAAATCGCAATAACTTTTGAATGAATGAACCGATTTTCACGCGGTTGGTAGCATTCGACGCAATTTTTTAAGCTTTATGTAAAATTTTTAAGTTTATATTGACAGAGTGGAAAACTTCGGAGTAATTCCGAAAAAACGCTTTTTTCGGTTTTTTTTCGTCAACGATAACTCACGAACGAATCAACCGATTTTGACTGGACTGGCGGCGATCGACGTGGTATTTCGATGTTAAGAGCTGATTAGTTTTTGAAATTGATCGATAAAGCTGTTTATATTGTTAAAAATATAAATAAAAATAAAAAAAATTGAATTGTAAAAATTATTTATTAAATAATTGTGTAATTTTTAGCGATCTACAGCGTTAACGGCTAAGCTCAGTAGCGCGCAGAGCACGTACTGCTTGCCACTGCGTCGTATAAAAATTCATATTATTTACAATAATACCGGGCAGTGAAATTTTATTTTGAAATAAAGAACTTAAATGTATAACGCGTATTACTAAAAAAGAAAAATTCGATTATCGTACTGAGAAGTCATTGAAATTTTAATTTGTTCATTAAAAAGTTAATAAAAAATACGATAATAAACAAATGAAATTTTCAAAAGAATTTTATTTGAAAATATAGATATTTTACTATAATCGCTGAAAATTTCGTTAAGTTATCTTCAATAGCTTTTTCACGATTAATTTTTTAATTGAAAGTACAGAAAATTTTTATTGTTAAAAAAATTGTTGTTAAATTCAAAATTTTCAAAAACTGATTCGAGGGATGATTTTTAGGTATAACTACTTTCGATAATTATATTTTAATAAGTTTTCTATCACCAAGTGGTAAAAGGGGGGTCCACTTGACGTATTTTGACTCTTTTAACAGTTACTTCCAGCGCTGTAGTGTGTTAATAAAGACGTAATTGTGAATTCTTTGTCTTTATCTTAAGAGAGAATTGCCAAAAATTACATTTTTTACCAATTGTGTTAGTAAATTGATGAATATTGTCCTCTTCGTTGTTAGCTAATTCAATTATTGAATTATCGAAAGTGCTTGCATTCATCGAACTTCGCATAGCTGCTAATGAGAGTTGCAGGATTTGTTCGTACGAATAATCCAAATTTTTACCAAGTTCAACTTTTTTCACACCACCAATAAGTTCTTTCACTTGTTAATCATCCCTTTTAGATGAATCACTTTTGTGCTTCCATTGGAGCCACTATTGGCTCCGTGCCTTTATTTATCTGTCATAATTTCTCGAGACAAAAAATTCTCAACAAAAATTTTTCATACAAAAATTTATCGCATGCAAAAAATTCTCTAGCGAAAATTTCTTGATTAATAAAATTTTCATAGAACAAAAAATTATCCGTCAAAAATTTCTCAAATTTATAATTAAGGATTTACAATAAATTGAGGTTTATATAATATGCGTGAAAAAATTATCATATAAAATACTGTGCTACTAAAAGCAATGAATGGAAATGAAATTGTATAGTTTTATAACATTTTAATACATAAATATAAGTTATTAGAATGGGGGGCTCCACCCCCCAACCCCCGCCAGGGCTTCGCCCCTGGACCCCAAAAACTTTAAATTTATATAATAATAATAATAATAATAATAATAATAATAATAATAATAATAATAATAATAAATAAAGTTATTATAATGGGAGGCTCCGCCCCCAACCCCCGCCAGGGCTTCGCTCCTGGACCACAAAAATTTAAAATTTATATAATAATAATAATAATATTTGACCAACACTGAAGCTTGTAACCGTGCTGTGCCCTTTTATCATGCCCTGGCGGATTCGTAGTCACGGTAAAATGATCGTGAAACGACGGTGAAAGCACCGTCAATTCACAGTGTAGACAAATTATCGTCGAATAACCGTCACGACTGTCGAACGACCGTCGTTTGACAGTGAACGATGAGTATAGCTGTGAACGATTTTCACTGTTACTTTATGATTTTTATTCTGTATAGTTATCATACTTCATTCGTCGAAAAACCAAATTTTTACTTGACTTCTCCGATTTTTTACCTAAGTAAAAATCGTAGATCATCGATCGATCGTCTGTCATTTCACGGTAGTTTTTAGGTGAAACGACCGTGAAACGAGCGTATAATGTCGGTAAGTCAGGAATGTTTTACTAGTCAACGATGAAAACGTGCTGACAATATTATATTTTTTTTTATTTCATTAAAAATACTCAAAGTGTATAAAAAGATAGGTAAATGAGAAATTTTCAATAAATAATTGGGATGAAAAATTTGAAAAAAATATTAAATTATTGTAATTTTGTTTATTTCAAAGTAAAATCATAAAGAATTAATCAGACTATAGGCAATCAACAGAGATCCATCATTTCAATACTTTTCAGAAGAGTTTATGGCTTACAAGTGTTGAATTTTTTTTCATAGTTTTAAATGAGAAACTATAATACTTTTTGATTGTGAAAAATGTAATAATCAATATTGTTTTTTTTAATCGGAAGATATTTTATTCAACAATTAATTAATAAATTATAATTTAATTTCAACTTAACTATAAACATATTTTCTGCACGTCAAATATTTTCACCGTAATTCCAAAATTTGAATTCTTTATTAAAGATTTGAGTTTTTTTTTTTTTTCAGACGAAAACTTTAATTTTGAAATTACGGAAAAATTATTTGTTATCAAGAGAAATTATTATGAGATACTTTTTTTTAGCAATTAAATTTTTTAGCAATTTCTTTTCCAGATCTTTTTTTTATACAGTTAATAATTTCACCGTAATTTCGAAATCAAGAATTTCGTAATCATAAAAAATTTTAATCATTTATTACGATTATTATTTTGAAGTCCAAGAAAAAATATAAATTTATTTAAGCTATTTTTATCTGTACGATAAAAAAAATGACTGGGTTTCGACACCTTATCATGTCATTGAATCGATCTTACGTGCAATGTCGCAGATAGCCTAACTGGTAAAGATTCGGGCGCGCGACCAGATGAACTGGGTTCGAGTCCCGGTCTAGACTGTTCGAAGTATTTTTTTTTATTTTATTGTCCGTGACAGTAGCGTAAAATCACCGTATTTCGACAGTATATTGAGCGTACGGTGTCGGTCATAACATCGTAGATTCACTTGCGTTTGCACCGTATATATTCTGTTAATTAACAGTGAATGTCGTTCACAACTGTATCCGATGCAGACTGACAACTCGCTCGGTAACAACGGACTTTATACGGTGAAACGACTGTGAAACGACCGTGAAACAACCGTCAATCGACTGTGTTTTCACCGTGTTGCCGAAACCGCCAGGGTGGTTATTGTGCATGTTAATTCGATATTTGACCAACACAGTAGCTTGTAACCGTGCTGTGCCCTTTTATCATGGTTATTATGTGTAATTTTTATTTTTATATGAGAAATTTTTATATGAGAAATTTTTGTATGAGAAATTTTTGTATGAGAAATTATTGTATGAGAAATTTTTGTCGTAATAGAATTATGGAGCCATAAAGAAATTTTTGTACAAGAAAATTATACCGGATAAATTTTGACGATGAGAAATAATGCCTTTAAGAAAATATTGTAAAAGAAATTATTGCTGAGAATTTATGTCGCGAGAAATTTTTGCGTGAGAAAAAAGAGACGGTCACCCTTCCATCCTATGTATAGAAACTTTCTTGATTTTTCTGGCTTAACCTGTAAATAAAATTTAATTGAATGAGGCGAAAAGAAATATTGTTAAAATTATTATTACATAAATTAGATGAGTGTTTTAAGTAATGTAGGATCAGATTCCTGAAGGTCATTTTGGAATGTTACTTACATCAAGTTTTGGCAAATTTTCGTGTGATAAATTTTCATCATTATTTCCTTGGATAAACTTTATTACTTTCTATATTCTTCTTCTCTTAGAACTATTATGATGTCTCTCTGTAAAAAAAAAAAAACAAAAAAAGAAAAGTTGATAATAATAATTTTCTCCCTAGGCGGACGTATGGGGGTTTTTACGCGCAGACGACACTCAATTTGTAAATAATACGCGTACGTGCCAGTAACTACTAGGCTATAAAGAACTTTATACAGTCGAGAACAATGTCACGCAATCGTTACCAATCTCTATACAGCCGAGTAGCTTACGTTTCAACTGTCATTTTAAATTAAAAAGCGCACCGTTGACTAACTTCAAGACTTTCATGTATTTTTATTTGGAGGATTAGAGGGTTATGGCGTCGTACGCTATTTATTTATAAATTGAGTATCCCCTGCACGTAAAAACCCGCATACGTCCAACATAGGACGAAAAATTTTTTAAGCACCATGGGCAAGCCACGCGCAAATACGGTCTCGGCGATAATTATTTGCAGCAGAGATTTAAAGCCTCGGCCCTATCGGGCCGCAGCCTTATACTATTCCTGCTGAAAATATTTATCACCTCGACCGTATTAACGCGTGACTTGCCCAAGGTACATAAATAACTAAGATAGAAAATAAAACTACCCGGCAAAAAAAGTTTAGACCTGCTCTGATAAAATTGGATCTGAGCAGATCAGATTTGATCTAAATTTAGATCTAAGTAGATATGGACAGATCTAATTGGATCTGCTTACATCAATCCAGATCAAGTTTGATCAAAATGAAATTGAAAAGTAGATATGAATAGATCTGTTCTGATCAAACTAGATCCACTCTGATCAAATTAGATCAATCCAGATCAAGTTTGATCAAAATGAAATTGAAAAGGAGATATAAATAGATCTATTCTGATCAAACTAGATCTGATAAGATTAAATTAGACCAATCCAGATCAAGTTTGATCAAAATTGAATTAAAAATTAGATATAAATAGATCTGAATTGATCCATGCAGATCTAATTTGATCTGATTATTACGCGGAAAAAAAAGTTTAGATATGATCAGATCAAGTTATATCAAATCAGATCAAGCTTGATGAATGTATGTAATCATAAAGGCGATATGTATAGATCTAATTAGATCTGCTCTGATCAGTATGTATATGTGTGTGTGTGTGTATGTGTGTGTGTGTGTGTGGATGTGTGGATGTGTGTGTGTGTGTATGTGTGTGTGTGTGTGTGTGAGTGTGTGTGTGTGTGTGTGTGTGTGTGTGTGTGTGTGTGTGTGTGTGTGTGTGTGTGTGTGTGTGTGTGTGTGTGTGTGTGT
>CAJNRD030001119.1:16050538-16066499 GCA_905319865.3 Cotesia congregata | reverse complement strand
TTAATAATAAAAAAAAAAAAAAAAAACCGTAAAAAAAAAACAAAACACACACACACACACACACACACACACACACACACACACACACACACATACACACATATACATACATACAGCCGCACGGACACCATCGCGGGAATAGTCAGGGAAGCTTCCTAGGACCTCAAAACATCGAGATCTGATGAAAACTCGATTTTCGAAAAACGGGGTAAAAACAATAACTTCCCGATTTTTGAAAATTCTCAATTTTCTTAGCGGGAAGTTTAAAATATAAATTGTTGCTATGAGTTAATTATTGTAAGGTAGGGTAGGAAATCGTAGCCACTAGCTTATGGCACATTACCAATAAAATTATTTAAAAATAGAAATATAAAAAGTTTGGAATATCCAAATGAGCATGCCTTGAGCGCTCATGTCATACACAAATTATTTAGATTGAATGATTACATTACGATTTGTTAACTTTTTCATAAAGACTTCTAAACTGTTTTTTAAATTTATCTGAATGCCGTACTCAATCTCTATGAAAAAATTTGAATTTTCTCGCGAGTAATGTTATCTCCTCTGTAGGTCGAGCTAGAAAAAAAATCTTAACAGATGATAAAACAGTTAGTAATTATACCATCATGTATGTATAGTTTCTGCTTGTTTATAGAGATTTCAATCCTATTTTATGGAAAATAATATACATGGCTGCTGAAATCGCAGAAAAAGTCACCGAACTGACAGTCGGAAAACATTAACTGTATTGAAACGAAATTAATTCGACACGTAATTTTCACAAGGGTTTTAGCAAATTACCTAAGGAATTAAACAAAAAACAAAAATTACATCGTGAAAATGATTTTCGACAAAGTTGTGGTGTTGTCAAGGTCAGTGCTCTTGTGAATACCACGTTTTTATTCATTTAATTCGTCAGAAAAACATCTTTTTTCTGAGAAAACTTATTTAATACATAAGAAAATCTTTTTAACGTGTTCTGTAGTTATTATTATTCATCTCAATATGCTTTTTATACATACTTTTTTTCGTTTAAATTATAAAAATAACTTTTTAATCGAAATCACGATTTTTAGGCGAAAGTAGAGCCTACCTACGCGCTTTGCGCTTAAGGCATGCAATATGTTTATCAACAAAGTTCAATACTTTCTTTTTCGTTTAATTAATGCAAAATGATAAATGAAATTTAATCTTTAGAAATCGACAGTTTTCGTAATCGGCATGCTTTAATGTAAGCTCACACTTTGGAAGAAACATAATATTAAATGGAAAATAAATAAAATTTTAGGGTGCTGATGTGTAAGATTAAACAACAGATAAAATTTTATTTTTGAGTTTCGATAAGTTTAATCATGTAGTTATCTTTTTTCAAAGATTTTAAATCTTTATTGATTACTTAAAAAGTTATTAACCATTATAATGGGCTTTTTGCCGTCACTGGCGTCGACAGGGCCGGAGAGCACCACCAAAATTGGCTTACCTGGGTTTTGAAAGTGGTTGGGCGCCAGGAACTTACCGTTCCACGGTTCGAAGTCGTTGCGGATCGTCGTCGGGCGGCAGGTCGATAACGAAGAGATTTAATTTCGAATAATCGGCGAAAAGCAAAAGTCTTAAATTTACGGGATCTCGGGGAGGGAGGAAGTAACAAAGTTAATGACCGAGCGTTCCGTTAACAGTTTATTTTATAAGTCGCCAATATAATTCATAAGCTGTCGCAACTTTCATATAAGAACGATTTAATTCTCGTCGAGATAGCGGCAATAATAACACAAAAAAAAATAATAATTGTGATCAGTCGACAATTCGCAAATAATAATATATTAGAATACAATACAATATACTATTATTAATTTTACGGTGACCTAATCAATTAATCGATATTAAAATAATCGAAATCGGAGTAACGCAAAACAACAAAAAAAAATATAAGAACAGAAAATTGATTAACTTCGGTCTTTCATCGGCTCGCCAAGTCCTCGCCTTAGTTATTAACCGATGGTACGACACAGTCAACAAATTAATTTCCTTTAATTACTTGAATCAATAATACTTGATGATTATACTAATTAATAATACGACGAAATAACAATGTTAAATTAATCATGTTAAATTAATCAAAAATTTTTCCCATGTCACACCATTTAAAATCAGATCTATAACATACACTAAAATTATAGTATTTCTATTATTAATATAGATACTATAATAAACAACATTTTAAAATATTCTTCAATTCACGCAGGTTGTAAAATTATATAATTATAAATCTCCACAATTATATAAAAAAGTTGCAATAAAAAATTAGTGTCAATAAATGTTAGAATTACACGATGAAAAAAGTTTTTGTCTAATCATAGATAATCATGCATAATGATCTCTATCTGATTGGATCCAAAAATTGATCAGGTCTAATCATATATAATCATATAATCATGTATAACTATATATAATTACTAGCCGTGAACATTCGCTCTTATTTGTCAATATTTAAATTTTGTATGATGTTTTAAAAGTTTCTAAAACAATTCGACATATTTTCGACCGATCAGAATATTAACATACATTTTGAAGCTTTCTAATTTATTCGGAGTTACTCTAGATCATTCTAGAATTTTCTAAATCACTCTCATTCGATCAAAATCTCAAAATAGATTTTAGAACTGCCCATATCATTATACAACTTCATATATCATTCTAGAACTTCCCAGATTATTCTAGATATTTCTGGATCATTCTAGAATTTTCTAGAACATACTCATTTGATCAGAATCGAAACGTAGATTTAAGAACTTCTCAGATCATTTTAGAATTTTCTAGAACATTCTCATCTGATCAGAATCTTAACGCAGATTTTAGATCTTACCAGATCATTCACGAAATTTCTGGATCATTCTAGAAATTTCTAGATCATTCTCGACTGATTCGAACATTAGTTTACATATTAAAGCTTTCTCGATCATTCCAGAAATTTCTAGAACAATCTAGACTATTTTAGACCAATGATAGTCTCACATTCTCAAAGTTAACATCTTTCAACCCCATATCTTTTACACCCTTATAATTATCGACTTGCATCTGCGATGCGTAGTTTTGTCTGCAAAGTGAAATATCGGGACACACACCTCCAATTTTATATATTTAAAGATATATAACAATAGTTAATTGTATATTCTCACTTCCAATCAATTATTTGGTTACTTTTTCGGATGTAATACTTAATATGGTCGTACGAAATTCTATATAACCAATTAAAACATAAAAAAAAATTTTACATATAATTTTACAGCTATAACACCAGCAGTCACCCATTTAACTTTGTTACGTCCAGATGTTAAACACGTAACTTCGATAACAGTTCCTTAAATTTGAGACTAATCACTTAAGATTATATGTCTCGGGAGGCAAGAACCGCGCCTGTAGATAATCGTATGTCAAGATTGCATGACTTCACGCAATTTGTCAGCAATTAATTTTATGAAAAATTAATCTATTGGGGAATGGACGGACTGAGGTCACTACAGGGGTCAGATCCCACACGAACAACCAACGGAGATGATGTATAAATGAATGAATAAGAATAGATAAATAAATACGAATGAATTATATCTGTCAACCGTTGAATGCAATGATGACGAAAAATTTCCTGGATTGATCTACCTGGATGAGTCCGCTCTTTTTATTTTTATTTAGAGTTTATTGAATAATAATATTGTACTGAATTACACAGATGAATCAATTGACTGGTTTGTTTTTGATTTACACGATCAAAGAGAATTGATTAAATACAACTTTTATGGGAGTTGTGTAACTCGTGATACTTTTTTTTTACTGATGGAAAATAAGAGAAGAATGAAGTACTGGATGAGTTATAGCATATGTTAGCGTTAATGAATTTACTTAAACCGATCTTCTGGCTGCAGAGACTTGTATAAATTCAGCCCTTCCTCCCTTACAACTGATGTCCTTCTCTTCCAAATTGTAACGACCCGGAACTACTCTTTTTAATAATAAAGAAGATTTATTATTTTATTTTTCTGCTGACTATTCCTTAACTAGGATATCACACTAGGCTACTGCATTTCACGGCTATCTTAATTAATCATAAATTATCCAAATATCAGTGTTACGAAACCGTACTGAATCTATCATGAGATAACGGGTGAGGGGATAGTGTTTAGTTTTCTGTAGAAAACTACGACTTATGAGGAATTGACTATTTTTGTTTATATGTCAGTTGAATATTTTTATTCCTCTATCGCCTCTCAGATTTATTTATTTACTGCGTCTAAAAATTATTTTTCTACTGCGTTTTAGATTTGTTTATTAACTTTGACTTAATTTTTATTTTTCTATTGCCTTTCAGATTTATTTATCTACTGCGTCTTAAATTTATTTTTCTACTACGTCTTAGATTTGTTTATCAAGTGCGTCTTAATTTTATTTTCCTATTGCGTCTAAAAATTTTAGATAATGATTTGTCGAAAACTATCCAATGCGGATATTTCTCGTAATTGTTTTAAAAATATGATGAAGTTGGGATAAGGAAGTTAAATAAAAATACTTGGATTTTTTGGGAACAATTTAGAAGAATTTATTTGTCCCCAAAGGAGGAAAACCCAGCTAGGCTGGGAAAAAACCTCTTTGTTGAAATTATACAAGTAAATTGTGTGTGTGTAAGTGTGAATGTGTAAAATTACGTTGCAATAACGCAATAGGGGTGAGTTCAGCCGCCGTATAAAGAAAATTATCGATAATTTGAATTTGTATGGTCTCAAGGTGGGAGCTAGCAATTTGAATTTGTACTGTCCCAAGGCGGGAGCTAGTAATATCTAATTAATTAGATGAACTGTCTCAAGGCGAGAGCTAATAATGTTCAATTAATTAGATGAATTGTCTCAAGGTAAGAGCTAATAATATTTAATTGTCTCTAGATGAGAGCTAATAATATTCAATTGATAACAGAATGTTAGTCAATTGAGTTTGATGTTTTCGTGTTGAAATTAGTCAAATGATTTGAAATTGGAATTTAATTATTTATAAGTTAAATTAAATAAGATCATAATTAAATGTGAATAATTGATTTAATGTAATTAATTGTAAATATCACGCGTCAATTATGGATTGACTAAAGCCGCGTGGCTGATGCAATCCTTTGTTAACGGTGGCGCGTAATGGCCGCGTGGCGTCACTAAACAAATTTACTTGATTTTACTTATTTATGTTAATTCACTGAACTATTAAACTGATTTAAATGAATTGAGAATTTAAAGTATAATTGAATCTACTATAATTATTTATATTTAATGAATGATTTAAATATTTGAATGAATGTGAGATGCAAGTAAGAATTGTCAGAATTGATGAGCACAGAGTAGTCGTACTAGTACAAAGTCCAAGCACAACTATTGCATCAGACCACGCGAGCCGGCTTCTCTACCGCTAACCAAGGCGCGCATGAGCGACGGCCATAGCGTGATACGATTATTCCCGAGTTTTAACGATTAAGCCCGAAGGCGTAATTTCTCTTATAAGTATTTGACTAGATCTCTTTTCTAGCGGTTAAACATACTCCCCCTGTTACGAAGGTTGAGCAAGATGTTATGAATAGTGTTTACAATCAGTGATATTACATGATTACAATATTTTGAATTTACAGATTTTAAGAATTGATTGGTAACGGACATAACAGAGTAATATTCCGTTTGTATATGCCTTGAGCCGTTCGAATTGAAGCCACTCGTGTTATGTTATCCTCTCCTGGATGAATCTCGATCACCACTCCCAGCTGCCACCGCATGCACGGTTGGTTTTTGTCCATTAGTAAGACGACTTGATTGACTTTAATATCCCCTCGATTGGAGTCCCATTTTTGCCTGGTCTGCAATTCATGAAGGTATTCCAAGTACCAGCGTTTCCAGAAATCCTGTCGAGCCTTGACAGTGAATTGCCATGAGCTTAGTCTATTATCTGGAATGTCAGAAAAATCATTTTCAGGTAGCATAGTGAGAGGACGACCTATTAAAATGTGTGCAGGAGTTAAAGCAATAGGATTATTAGGATCACTTGACAATGAACATAAAGGACGAGAATTTAATATAGATTCAATTTGTATAGCCAGAGAATTTAATTCTTCAAATGTTAAAAGTTGTTCTTTTACTACTCGTTTAAAATGATGTTTAAATGACTTGACTGCCGCCTCCCAGATACCACCGAAATAAGGAGATAAAGGTGGATTGAATTTCCAGATAATGTTTTTCTTTATTGCATAGTTGTTGACAATGTCCTGATGGGACTTAGAATTGAATAGTTGGTAAAGTTCTATTAATTGATTATTTGCACCCACAAAATTGGTACCATTATCAGAATATACATGAGATGGAACCCCTCTTCTACCAATAAAACGTCCGAAAGCTCCTAAGGAACCCTCGGTAGTTAAGTCACTTACGATTTCTAAATGTACGGCCTTGGTAGCCATACAAACAAAAATACATCCATAGACCTTTACTTTAGTTCTGTTTCGAAATTTGCGTTCTTTGATAAAAAGAGGTCCAAATTAATCAATTCCTACGTGAGAAAATGGCGGAGATTCCGAGACTCTAGAACTAGGCAAATCGGACATTTTACTTTGCAAGAGAATTGGTTGATATCGAATGCATTTAACGCAATGTCTAATGATTTTACGTACTTGATTTTTGCCATCTAGCAGCCAAAATTTATATCTGAGATTTAAAAGTGTACTCTGTATACCTGAATGGTACGAATTTTCATAGGTTTCCCTAATAATTAAATCAGTAACATAATGACCTGAAGGTAATAAAATAAGATGTTTTTTCGAAAAAGATATAGGAGCATGTTTCAAACGTCCTTCCACTCTCAACAGTCCGTTTGGATCGATAAATGGATTGAGACATCGCAATCGTAAATTTTTAGTTTCTCCGGTTTCTTTAATTTGTGAGATTTCATCGTGATATTGTTCATTTTGAATCAGAGTTAAGATTTTTATTTCAGTCAGTAATTTTTCTTCTACGCTTAGAGATTTGTGTTTGAATGGATTACCCTTTAGCATTCGTAAACAATAGGAAAAGGAATTTATAAGTTTAGAATATGATGAAAACCGTTTAAACAAATTGTCAGTAGAAGCTAGTAAACAAATAATTTTTCGAACACCAGGAAGTTCAGAAGGAACTGCCGGGTTTAAGTTAGGCCAATTGAAAGGATCCTGTGATAGCCACGTAGGACCTGTCAACCACATTTTATTGTTTGGAAATTCAGAAGGAAGTTGACCTCTAGATAAGCAATCTGCCGGGTTATCCTTGGTTCTGACATGTCGCCATTCGACTTTACTGCAAAGAGTTTGAATTTGTGTAACGCGATTTGCTTCAAAGACCTTGAGAGTGTTGGGAGATCGCTTGAGCCATTGTAGTACAATAGTTGAATCAGACCAAAATGTGACTTTAGATATGTCAAAGTTAAATGAAGGAATTGTGTCTTTATATAATTTAGCAAGTAATAATGCTCCACATAACTCTAATTTTGGAATTGTAACATCTTTAATGGGAGCAACTCAAGATTTGGAACAAACTAACTTCACGATCACGTCTCCATGTTTATTCACTGATCTTATATAAATGCAAGCACCATAGCCTACTTTACTAGCGTCACAAAATCCATGCAATTGTATGTCAGTCGGATCAGGAATTAAAATATTTCGTTCAACAGAAAAGTCTTTAATTAGAGGTAGTTGTTCAGCAAATTTACACCAGCGCGAATGTAATTCTTGTGGGACCGTTTCATCCCAATGGACCTTTAATTTCCAACAGTCGTGAATGATGGTTTTTGCAGCTAATACGATAGGTCCTAGAATTCCGATAGGATCGAAAATTTTTGCAATGTCAGATAAAATGGTTCGTTTAGTTATTTTTCGTGATGAATCGTTTGATTTGACTGTATAGATAAATTCGTCAGTTAGAGAATTCCATGCTATGCCCAAAGTTTTAGAGATAGGATCATCATTAATAGCACAATCTAAATCTAAGTTTCTTTGATCGAAATTATCCAGTGCGTGCCGGTAATTCGAAGCCCATTGTCTGAGTTTGAATCCACCCTTTCGCACTAGTTGAATGATTTCGTCACGCAAATTTAAAATTTCGGTCAAAGAATTAGACCCGGTTAATAAATTATCGACATAAAGATCTCGTTTTAATATTTTAGAAGCTACAGGAAAATTATGAGATTCGTCATCAGCAAGTTGATTGACGGTGCGTATGGCTAAAAATGAAGCTGCATAAACTCCAAATGTAACTCGTTTAAGTTCAAAGGTACTAATATCGTTATTATGGTAGTAAATGATTCGTTGATATTTATGATGATCCGGGTGTATGCAAATCTGTCGGTACATTTGAGCTATGTGAGAAGTCATAGCATAAACAAAAGTACGAAAACGTAAGAGAATAGTAAAAAGATTATCTTGTATAGTAGGCCCGGTCAGTAAGACTTCATTCAAGGAGATACCCTTATCGGTTTTAGCTGAAGCATCAAATACAACGCGTACCTTAGTGGTAGTGCTGGATGTTTTTATTATCGGATGATGGGGCATGTAATACCCTGGTCCACTATCATCCGGTACGTGTACCATGTGGCCAAGACTGATGTATTCATTCATGACTTTATTGTATTCGGATTTTAATGATGAGTCTGAATTTAATCTCTTCTGTAAAGATAGAAATCTATTTAGAGCCTTTTGTTTGGAATTCCCGAACTCAACATCGTCTGCGCGAAAAGGTAGTTTTACTATATATCGACCGTCTGTATCGCGAGTAGTAGTGTTTTGATAATAAGTCTCACATGTAGAATCCTCAATAGATCGGGAATCACTAGAACCTGCGTCTTCAATAGTCCAGAATTTCGTTAATTGACTCGACAGATCAATTAGTTGACAAGTTACAGAAAGTATATTTTTATCGTCAATGACTCCTCCCGCTACAACCCATCCTAGTTGCGTTTTTTGTAATATTAAATCACAATCATTTTGTGAACAGTTAATCTGTCCGACAGATAGAAGAGAAAGTGTTGTACCTGAACCGATAAGGACATCTACGGGTCTTGGTATATGAAATTCCGGATCAGCAAGTATTATCTTTTTGGGTATGTCTATTTTGTTACGTGGAAAGATTTCGTTTGGACTCAACTCTGCAATTTCGTTAACAGTTAAAAATGATAATGATCTTTGAAATTTATTATTTAAAGATTTACAATTTATTTGAACGACATGTTTTGAAAAGGTTTGAATTCCGTTAACAGTCCCAATTGGAATAGAATAATTTTGCATTGGCAATTTTAATTTGTTAGTTAAATTTTCAGTAATGAAATTAGCGGTTGCACAAGTGTCAAGTAAAGCGCGAGCTTGTATGAATTCACCTGTTGAATCACGCAACCGGATGAGTGCGCTCATCATCAATTGAAAACGCGGTGTTCTGAGAATTGTTGTATAATTATGTGCTACTAGTCAAGATGTAGATCCCTTATCAGTTGTTGCAGTAGAAGATGATTCGGGTTTTACAGAATTGTTTTTTAGAATATTCGTATTAGTCGGTTGTTGAGTTACGTTTTGCTGAATGTGCAATTTAGTATGATGGAATCTTTTACAGACTCGACATCTGCTGGAAGTGCAAGTTCCTTTGTGTTCGCGAAGACAATTATTGCAAAGTTTAACAGATCTTACAAATTTTATGCGTTCGCCTACAGTTAATGCATCGAATTCATGACATTTATAGAGAGGATGAGATTGTTTGCAGCATGGGCAGGCAGTACAGGTGGTAGTCACTAAAGCTCGAACTGGTGGATCTGTTTTTTGTTTCTTGAAATTGTTATTACTCGAATGTTCATTACGTCGTCTTTTAAAAGAGTTATCGGAGTCGCGCTGTTTATTAGGTTTACGTGTACTGAGTTGGAAAGCAGTTTTTATTATAAATTTGCTAAATGCGTCAAACGTTGGGAGAGTGTTATCGTCTTTAAACGTTTCGTCCCATTTGTCTCTAATTTCTATTGGTAATTTAAGTTCTAATAATCTTACTATAAATGGGTCATTTGGTTTTGCTTTTAATGCTTCTAAATCATTTAAGTGTTGTCGAGCATCATCAATAAATTTAGTAAGATTTTCATTAGTCGGGATTGATATTGAATTGAGATTTAAAAAAGCGTCATAATGTTTATAAACTAAAGCGCGCTCTTTCTGATAAGTTTCTGTTAAAAGATCCCAAGCCTTTACATAGTTTTCTGCACTTGCACTAAAAAGCGCGAGCTTGTTTGCAGCAGAACCAATTAGACATCCGCGAAGGTATAAAAACTTATTAAGATCATCTAAATCTTTGCGTTCGTCGATAAGTGTTGAAGTTTCAATTGCAGATCGAATAGTAGCGTTAAGAGTATTTTGATCAGGAATCTTTATTTTAGTTGCAAGCTCGTAATAAATTTTACGAATTCCGTCCGCGAGTTCTACTTCTTTGTCTTCAGGTGTATTAACTTCTAATTCGTCTACATTATTATCGTATTGTTCGAATAATTTTTCGATTTTAGAAAGACGTAAAGAAGCAGTCTGAATGTCTGTGGTCTTTGTTGTCAGTTCATTGGCTAATGCAGTAATTTTAGTAGTCAATAGAACCCGCAATTGTTCTAAAGTCATTTTCGTAGATTTAGGCATTTTGCGATAGATTTATATGATAATAATAGTAATAATAATAATGATAAATATCAATTGATAATTAATTATCCTATTTCTGCAATAAATAGATCACTTGTGGTAATCAATTGATTTGAGAAATAATTTAAATAATTAATTATAATTAAATAATAAATAGTTTGAGAGTTGATAATGAAGATAGAGAGTTAATTAATAATTAATTATTCTGTTGAACAATAATTAACCACCGGATAATGATCAATTAATTGCGAACTGTCGACTAATTAATTAAATTAAATTATACGTAAATAATTAGAATAATAGCGTAAATAAATATTTGAATGATAATCAATTGCATTATTCGATTGATGAACTAATTGTCAGGTGACAATCGAACAGTCAGCCAAAGTTGAACAATTAATTAAAATTACAAATAAGTAAGTTAGATAGATTATCAAATGTTTGAATTATAAATGATTTGATGTTAAAAACTTATCTTATTTGTATTGAAGTCCAACGATGCTGGCAGCAGCTGGGTGGTATAGTGGATGGATCCTCGGCACGTCTTGCTCGTCTTCGCAAATCAGGGTTCGTGTGAACTTCACACCTCACAGGAGGCACCAAATGTTTTGTCGAAAACTATCCAATGCAGATATTTCTCGTAATTGTTTTAAAAATATGATGAAGTTGGGATAAGGAAGTTAAATAAAAATACTTGGATTTTTTGGGAACAATTTAGAAGAATTTATTTGTCCCCAAAGGAGGAAAACCCAGCTAAGCTGGGAAAAAACCTCTTTGTTGAAATTATACAAGTAAATTGAGTGTGTGTAAGTGTGAATGTGTAAAATTACGTTGCAATAACGCAATAGGGGTGAGTTCAGCCGCCGTATAAAGAAAATTATCGATAATTTGAATTTGTATGGTCTCAAGGTGGGAGCTAGCAATTTGAATTTGTACTGTCCCAAGGCGAGAGCTAGTAATATCTAATTAATTAGATGAACTGTCTCAAGGCGAGAGCTAATAATGTTCAATTAATTAGATGAATTGTCTCAAGGTAAGAGCTAATAATATTTAATTGTCTCTAGATGAGAGCTAATAATATTCAATTGATAACAGAATGTTAGTCAATTGAGTTTGATGTTTTCGTGTTGAAATTAGTCAAATGATTTGAAATTGGAATTTAATTATTTATAAGTTAAATTAAATAAGATCATAATTAAATGTGAATAATTGATTTAATGTAATTAATTGTAAATATCACGCGTCAATTATGGATTGACTAAAGCCGCGTGGCTGATGCAATCCTTTGTTAACGGTGGCGCGTAATGGCCGCGTGGCGTCACTAAACAAATTTACTTGATTTTACTTATTTATGTTAATTCACTGAACTATTAAACTGATTTAAATGAATTGAGAATTTAAAGTATAATTGAATCTACTATAATTATTTATATTTAATGAATAATTTAAATATTTGAATGAATGTGAGATGCAAGTAAGAATTATCAGAATTGATTAGCACAGAGTAGTCGTACTAGTACAAAGTCCAAGCACAACTATTGCATCAGACCACGCGAGCCGGCTTCTCTACCGCTAACCAAGGCGCGCATGAGCGACGGCCATAGCGTGATACGATTATTCCCGAGTTTATACGATTGTTGCCGAGTTTTAACGATTAAGCCCGAAGGCGTAATTTCTCTTATAAGTATTTGACTAGATCTCTTTTCTAGCGGTTAAACAGATAACGTTAATGAGCAACTAATAATTTTAAATATCTTTATTCGTCAAGATAAACCGTAATACAACCTACTAAACAATAATAGGAAATGAAACTGAATACCCGATGAAAAAAGATTTTGTCTAATCATATATAATCATGCATAATCGTCTATATATGATCAGATCCAAAAATTGGCCAGGTCTAATCATACATAACTTGATCTGATTATATATAAACAGATATGTTTATATATACGCATGTATAATCTCTTATGTATGATCAGATCCAAAATTGGCCAGGTCTAATCATGCATAATAACTTGATCTGATTATATATAGACATACATGTTTATATATGGTCACTTATACTCATATATAATCAGATCCAGAAACCGTCCAGATCTAATCATGTACTATATCCCGTGAATAAATATCCTGATCAGACCTAGTATAAAAGTTGGCAATATCAGACTTGATTAGGGTTGATATGGCCATATCAAGATGTAGATAAACCTGAAGCCTAAGTAAAATTGATAAATAAATTTATAATCATAATGAAGTTGATTCAACATTCATTTTAGTTGTTTGTACAACTTTATTCAAAAACAGATACACTGTGTATTAGAGTACAAAAATTCTACTCTTTTCGGAACTTAACACTTCAAAGTGAAGTATCTAGAAAGGAACAGTTCTGCGGCCATTCGTCATCTATCGAAGACTTTTAATACTAGTTTCGACAGTGCGGAATATGTGATTGCTCCATGATGATGTCTTTTATTTGTAACTAATTAAAATGTCAGATTTATAAATATTTCATTGATTATTTTAATTTTTCCAAAATTCTCAAATAATTTTAATACTACGTGAATAAATAACTGAAAATTACATTTCATGATAAATTGATAAATCATACACAAAAGATTTTTTCATTTGGCATAAAATTGCATAGAAAAGAAAAATAATATCAATTTCATATAGTATTTAAAAACTTAAAAAAAAATTTACTTTTTGTAAATTTTAAACCGGATAAAACACGGTAACCAATTGGTTCTACAACAGTAATTTTTTTTTTTAAGTTTTCTAAAAATGTAGAGTGATTTGAAAAATATGTAAAATTTATTTATTTTCATTTAAGTAATAAAAAAATTAATTTTTCAAATAAAAAATTTTAAAATATCAATTTCTCAATAAAAAAAAAATTTTGTGAAAAAATTGAAAAGTACATAATTAATTGAAAAGTTCTAGAGCAACTTTAAAGATTTTTTTTAAAATTCATACAATTTACCGATCTCAACTTGTTCAAGTTGTATTAGTAGAAAAATTTATATCATGTTTCGCCGAAAAAATGCATTTTTATGGACGGAATCAAGCTTCTGTGTTGCAAAATTATCTTAGAATACTTATTTTTGAGATAATTATCGAAAGCACGCAAGCCACAGTATAATATTTTTTTAACAGTTCTAAAATTCGTGAATACCCGAGAAAAAATTTTTTAAATCTACGTAAATTGACGTTTAATTAACGCGCCATTTGTTTTATCTTTGTAGATCTAGCTATACGAAGCTACTACGTTGATCGACATACATCTCATTTTCCTTACAGCCTGTAAACTTATTTTTCATTTACGTACATTTTAAGCTATACATTTATATTTCATATTGAATCTCCTTAGGTCTGCGTGTATCTAAAAACATGGCAAAATTTAGATGTACGTAAATCTATTCTATTTTTTCTCAGCTAAGAGTAAAGCAGAAAAGAATAAAACTGGTTCATTTCTGTCACAAAAAACGATCAAGCTTTAAAAAATGTGTGTGTGTGTGTGTGTGTGTGTGTGTGTGTGTGTGTGTGTGTGTGTGTGTGTGTGTGTGTATGTAAATCTCTCATAACTTTTGAACGGATCATCCGATTCGATCGAAATAGGCGGCGTTCTGAAGAGTTCCTTTGCCCCTAGAATTCTGATGATAATTTGCAGAATTTGAGTCAATCAATTTTGAGAAATCTCAAAAATAAAATTTCCAAAAATTCGCTTTTTTGAAATATCTTTTAAACGGCTGAACCGATCAATTCCAAAATCTAATCAGCTCTTAACCTTAAAAAACCACGTCGCTTGCCACAAGTCCGGTCAAAATCGGTTGATTTGTTCGTGAGATATCGTTGTCGAAAAAAATTGAAAAAATGTTTTTTTCAGAATTTCTATGAAATTTTTAGTCTGACTAGTTTACTCTTAAAGATTTTTCAAAGAACCCAAAAAACTGCGTTAAATGCCGTAAACCGCGAGAAAATCGGTTAATTCATTCAAAAGTTATTGCGGTTTGAAAATTCAAAAAATAGTGTTTTATAAAACTTCCATCAGTCTTTTGAGCTCGAAGGGCTCAAAAGCACAGAACAGCGATTCATTTGAGTTCGTAGAGTTTAACTTACACAAAAATTATATTTTTGAGCTCGAAGAGCTTAAAAAATAACTGAATTGTTGAGCACTTAGGTATGGACGTAGCGGGAAGTTGCAGGGATGGCTTCTAGGGTCAACCGTTTTCCTAATTTTTCTTTTTATCTCAATAAGATAAAAGCCCTAATAGATGCTACCTACTAGTATATGATCACTCCATGTATTTGTAAATCTATATTCACAAATATAGATATACAAATACATGGAGTGATCATATACTGGCACATGAGCATCTATTGGGGCTTTTACCTTACTTTTTTTAAATCAGGGATTTTTTTCACCTCAAAATTGTTGTAAATAATTATTTTTTCACTGAAGGAAAATATATTTTTAAATATTGTACTGAGCGAAATTATATTTTGATGCGTACTTTCGATCGATGTTACTTATTAATCAAACATGACAGTAATCAAATCACAATTACTTGAGGTATTGAATTAGAATCTTAAAAACATTCAATTTTTCTGAAAATGAAACTGAATAATTCACTGAATTATATTGCATACAACTCAAATGTAAGTACTGATTTTCCAACTTAAAAAAGATACAAAAATCTAATCGAGTCTAAGTTAATTAACTCCACGATAAATAGATTATAATTAAAAAAGAACTTTCAAATACGTGGAAATGTAAGTTATTTAATCATTTTTGACAGATTATTTATAATATAAAACCATAGTTGATAATTTCTCAAAGTATGCGATCAAAGCTTACCTAAAAACATAACAAAAATTATTTTTCTAGTTATAGTACTAACAACAAACATGTCTTACTCAACGTGCATTTACTACCATCAAAAAATGAAAAAAGTAGAAGAACTGAAATGCTGTAACTACGCAATTAAGCCAATGTCAATCAAAATTCTAATAAATGTGTACTGGCTATGCAAGTGAATAACTTAATTTTAAACCTTATATCCTAAAATATTTTTCGAATCTGCTTAGTGGAATTTAGCTCTTAAGGGCTTGACAGAAATGCAATTTCAATTTTTGACTTTAAATGTAAGTAAATGCCAATACTATGTAGCACAATTAATTAGACATTGATAAACGGCAGGGTATATATGTATATATAAATATTTCCATTTATATATATATATATATATATATATATATATA